>JAFEMH010004531.1:0-205006 GCA_022495995.1 Adenophora triphylla var. japonica | reverse complement strand
GGGGTGTAATTATTTAGGTAGGAATATTCATGCTTTGTGTCTAAAAAGTGTTGTTGTTTGGTAAATAGAGTCCAATAAAATAAAAGATGGTTGGTGTTCTTAGCTTTGTAAAAATGGATCGTGGTTGTGAGAAAAGAGAGAAAGATGATCGTGCGTAAAGAGATTTATGAATTGTAATTATAATGGTTAAGTAATATTTTTACAATTAATGGAAAATATATATTGATACTTACATTGTGGAAAATCTTATCTACTTGGGTTGATGGTATTTTGTGAATTTACGTAATTGTGGAACATGCAAGAATGGAAGGACATAGTTGATTATTTGTTAAGAGTAGTTTTGCTTTTAATTTTTGTTCGTTTAGTTTGTTTGTGTTTAGTTATTTTGGTGTTTGCTCGAGGACTAGCAAATGTTTAAGTTTGAAATTATTTATTGAGTGAGTTTTACACTCATCCATCTCGACTACTTTTACGAACTTATTATTTGCTTAATCCCTTGAGTTTTGTGTGTTTAATGGATGCTTTTTAGTGTTTTTTAGTTTGATGGTTCAAGTTTGGAAATCGGAAACAATACGACGTGAATAAATCAAGCGGAAAAAATGTTATGATGCAATTATGGGACGGCCCGAGTTCGAATGGGTAGTAATAAACCAAGGCAATTGAAGGTGGAGTGGGCGCCAAATGAAGAAGAAAGCAGTAGACTGATGCAAGAATGAAAGTTGGGCAAAGGAAGAAGATGGAATTTGGGCCATTTCAAGTAGCTGGGCCGGAAGGAAAGAAAAGAAAATGGGCCTAACGATCTGTGCGTGTGGGCGGTCGCTCGGGTTCTTATGGGCGGCCGCTCGGGAGAAAAAGTGTTGAAGCCTTGAACCTTCTGCCCAGGTATGGGCGACCCACGCGGTGCGGTGTGGCGGCCGCGCATGAGAACAGCATGTGTTGTGAAGACCAAATGTTTTGGAGAAATGAAGGCGACCGCCAAAGGGTGTTGTGGGCGGCAGCCCACGGGAGCGTTTTGCGAAGGGCTTCCGAGGGCGGATTGAGTGCGATAGGGATTAATGATTATTATTAATGGTGGCCGTTAAGTGGTTTTAATAATGGGTTAGTTGCAAAGGCGGTGGGTTTTGGAAGAACATGGGATATTTATTTCACTTATTATTGTGTTTTTCGATTTTTAGAGACATATAAGTAAGAGAATCATCATCTTTTCTCTAGATATACAACGCAGAATTTTCTTAAAACATTTCTTGGTGTTCTTGCTTTTTCATGGATAGCTAATTTCTTTAGTTCTTGGAATTGGAGGTAACATTTTTATGTTTTAAGTTTTACTTTTCATTTTTATCTTTGTAGTACTTGGGATAATCAAGTTGTTTTTCAATGGAATTTTAGAACTCTTGTCTTGATCAAATAATTGTTCTCGAATTATTTAGAATTTCAATTGTGAACCGCCAAATTTACAATTGAAATTAGTGCGCTTGATTTTCACAATTTGTTGAATTCCGCCTTAAACGATTCATAAGAATTGTGGTTTATTTGGTGTTCCAAGTTCTAAAATGGGTTTCTAACTAATTTATGGAAGCGGGCCAAGGGAATAGATTAGTTAGAAAACACTTGATTGCAAATCACCCGCCGAAGTATCCCAATCATACTTTTGTAAGAACAAAACCCCAAGTGCACTTTGATTTGATACAGATTGTGAAATTTGTAGGCATAATTTGTGAAACCAATTCCGGGAATTTTCTCCTTATTATTGAAATCTTTTATATTCACTTTTACTTAATTTTTTGCAAACACATTAGTCTTAAAACAAATCAACAAATCCTTCACTTTACAAACTTTTTGTTATAGCGATAATTCACACACTTTAAAGTCGTGTCTCGTGGTTTGACCCGACTTACCCTGACACAAATCACTTGTAGATAGTTGAGTTGGAAATTTATTTTTGAGCGTTTCGACGTTCGTCCAATAAAGATTCACCGGAAGGAGCCCAGGATCACCTTTGACTACAAGATGGTGAGGCCGAGTTATCAACGAGAGATGGGCACGATGGGGTGGACTTTTTATCCTTGGGGAAGGTACGGAGAGATTGTTAGGAGAGGCCGTGGAGGGCGACGAGGCGGGCGGTGGTTGTAGGTGACATGTGATGTCATCTCTATCACGGAGATCGATTTTCCGAGTAGGCATGGCCCATGTCCCGCCAATTGGATGCCATTACACCCTCATGATCCTCCCGGCCACGGATGATGCGGCCCAAGATTGGCGAGGCGGATGAGATAGAGAGATATCGAGCGGGCGTGGCCGCCGAGGAGTATTACGATACGGATACCCCATATGCTTTGTGTTTGTGGAAGCGGCGGCGAGGACGCCACGAGAAGCTGAAGCAAAGAGAAGCCCATTTGTCACTCGGGGATATGGGGGAGAGCGGGCTGCTCCCGATCCGCCGATGCCTCCCTGTTCGCCTTTCTTACGTGGTGAATAGGGTACCAAGGAGGTTCGGGATACTGTCCCGACACTAGGGAGCCCCGGTATACTCTTGCCGTAGGGCGGCATTGTAAGTTACACTTTTTAGGAGTCTTTTCACACTTTTCTTTTCAGATTTCTTTGCTTTTTTGCGGGTAATTGTGCAAAGATTTTTCGAGATGTTCTTCTCTTTTTTCTCGGAGTTCCGGCTCGCTTATGACGGCTTAGTCGGGCGAGAATAGGGGTTGGAAAGACGTGTGTCGATCCCTTTTGCCAAGAAGGCGCTTGCGCTTCCAAGGCCACGGCAAATGTGCGAGAGCCGATGCGCGAGAAGGCACGTCGGGGGCACGGCATCCCGCCTCTTCGGCCTCGAGTACTCCTCTGAGTGCCATTCCTCGGGAGCGAGGACCTAAATGCACTGGCATCTGGAGCTTGGTTGGGCGGAATACGAGCACGAGAATGTCCATCCATCGCGTGAGTGACAAAGTGAGGACTTGATGAGAGAGGCTAGCGTCTATGAGCCGAGTAGCGATGAAGAGGAAGGATCGGAGGCCTAGGAGGTCTCTAGAATTGATTTAGAAAGAAAAACAAACAATGAACAAGTTTTATGCACATTTTGCTTATTTTTTGCTTTATTTGGGCGCCGATGGGGCAAAAATAATGTACTACTGTTTTATTTACTTTTCTATTTTATGCTTTATTAATTTGCATATTACTTGAGCCTCGGGGCAGTTTTTGCTTGGAATTGGGGTGAAATCGGGCCAAAATGATATATAATGATATATAAGCTGCTTGGATGGTCTTTGGACATGCCTTTGTACGAGGTTTTGGTTGAAAAAGCGGGTGAAAACTCCCTTTGGGCAGCAACTTGGTTGCTGCAGATTTGCTTTCCACATCGTGCAAATGAGGCCGTGCGGTCCGGTCTTTGTAGCAAATGAAGCCGTGCGGCTTACGGTTCTGTCTGGATTTGGTTATTTTTAGAATAAAACCAAGTCTTGGTCATTTCATTTCATTTTCACTCTAGACTTGTCCCAACTGTTCCCAGAGCACATATTGGACCTAAAGATACCACCTTTGATCATTTTACAATGGAGAAGCCCGCTAGATTGCAAAGGGGGAAAAGGGATCGCTTTCTGTCCGATCTTCAATCTTGGGTGAGATATAACTTTCAATCTCACAAGAGACTGTTTGATTCTATCTTCAAGATCAAATCTTTATGGCATTTGAGGGATCTCCCACCCAATTGGGACCTTTTGAGAGCGGCAAAGAAGGTTTTGGGATCTCCGGAGACACGTTTACTGCTTTTCTTACAATGAGATTGTCCCAAAACATGAAGACTTCCGAGCCTTGATTGGGAGTCCCGAAATTGAGGCTATATCGATTCCTCTGATCGAAGATGTGCCGGTGGCGGCAAAGCTTGCATCTTTTCTGCAGATTTCTCTAGGAGAGGCTGAGGAGATGATGATTGCTTCGGACAGGATTGACCTTTCTGATATCCCGGGCAGTTTCGGGTTTTCGGATATGGCTACGACCACGGTGGCTATGGATGCCTTTATCCTCTGCGTATTCTCGGCTCTGTTCACTGCTGAGTCCGTGGGGATCTGTCATGGCGGTCTCTTGGACATGGTCGAGATTGCGAGGTGGGAAGGATATTGTCCCATTGGTTAGGGTGAGACCCTTCATGGCATTGATAGGATGGCTAGAGGAGACCGTTTTATAAGATGCAGGAGTCATTTATCTTGACTTTATGGCTGCAGGAGAGGCTCGGGGCTTTGCCTGGGGCTTTGCCGATTCAGTGCCCTTGGGTGATTTCTCGGAGAGGTTTGCCTAGGCAACAGGGCCAAGATGATTGGGAGCTGATGATGGCTAGGCTATCCACTTGGTACATTCGGCTGGTGGGTACCTCATTGGAGGCTGCACCAGAGGACATTTCAGGAGTCCTATATAGTGAGGGTTCCGGGGTTCTGCTGAGTCATCCTTCTACATACCCCGCTTGGTATCCAGGCGGTTCGGGGCCTTACGAGGAGCCGTTGGGCGATTGGGAGGACATCCGTACCATGGAGGTGGTGCCATTAGATATGAGGGATCCGGCCCGGCTTTCCTCATTCTTCTCGAGGGCTTGGACATACACTTGCCTTCCCACCAGGGGCTATCTTTAGGAGCGGGAAAAGTACCATCTTGACCACTCTCTACTTGGAGCAGTACGGGAGGGAGATGGGAGCGACTCAGGTCATCTTGGGAGAGAGACGTCAGGCTTTATTGGGGGCTGACTGCGACTCGAGTAGGACTCTGAGGGGGACTGAGGCTAAGGCGAGTCACCATAACCAGTCAAGTGTCCTTATCAAAGATATGGAGGCTCGATATAAGAGGCTCTGCGAAGTTGCTCCCTTGGCCCGAGGCTCAAAGGGAGGAAGTGCGGACTCGTGCTCGAGTAGAGAGGGCACTTATTGACACAGGTTTGATGGAGGCTCCAGTGAGGATACCGGAGATCGGAATGAGGGAGACCGACATCATAGTCAAGAAGAGAAAGAAAACTCGACGGGGTCGAGGTAAAGGGAAGAAGACCAAAGAAGACTCGGCGAATGACGACAATGACGGATCTTTTCTTAGGATTCCACTTATTGCCATTTTGCAAACACAAAGTAGTTTATTAGGCATTTTATTGTATTTTAGATCTTTGTAGAAGGTTAGCATAGTCAAGAGTAGACTCAGGTGCTTGAACTCATCAAGAAGTTTTTAACTTGTAATGAACAAGAGATATTATCTTAGAAATTAATCAAGACACAATTTCATGGAAATTTCAGATGTCTTATTGATTAGGACCCGTTTTATGAAAACTTGAATATTCTTTATTATTGTTTAGGACGCATTTCATGGAAACTTAATCGCCCTTTTTATTGTTTAGACCGAACCAAAAATGGCTGCCTACATTCCCCTTTTACAAGAAAGACTAAGGGGCTCAGGTCTTCGTAGTTCATTCTGGTGAACTTTCTCTTTATTTTTATATATATGTGCAGCCCTGTTTTTTTCCTAGACCGTCCTTCTTGGGTTTTCAGCCTAGCTGGGTATTACTCTTTTTGCACTAAAATTTTTTTTTCTTTTTAATTTTTTAGACATAGTACCTTCTGAGCTTATCACCGTTACCGGGTGGACAAAGGGATTGCCGTCCAGTGTCCGCAAGTTTCATGGCTCCTCCCGATAGTATCTTACGCACCACATACGGGCCGATCCAAACGGGTTCCCATTTTCCTGTGGGGTTGTCTCTAGTAGGGGGCTTCACCTTCAATACTAAGTCACCCTCTTTGATGTCCCAGGCCTTCACCTTTTGTCAAATGCCTGGGCCATTCGCCTCGGTAGGCTCGGGTGTGCTCCATGGCTTTTAGCCTTCTTTCGTCGAGCGGTGGCCAACTCATCGTGCCTGGCTACGTAGCCATTCTACTTCATTGACACTGTTTTCCCGGGAGGACCCTTAATGACGGGATTTCCAACTCCACCGGTAACACCGCTTCCATCCCGTAAGTTAGGGCAAAGGAGTTTCTCCTGTGGTCATCCGACAGAACGCCCCGTAGCCCCGAGTGCTAGGTGCAGCTGGGCCGGTCACGACCACGGGTGGCCATTTTCCGGATGATCCATTCGAGCGTCTTATTAGCGGCTTGCACGGCTCCGTTAGTCCGAGGTCCGTATGGGGATGACTTGTGGCGAGTGATTACGAATTCGACAAGAATCCTGTCGCAGCCTTCCTTCAAAGTGCGACCCATTATCGAAAATGATCTCATTGGGCACCCCATATCTACACATTATGTTTTTCTTGATAAACTGGGCCATCTTCTTGGAAGTGAGGACCTTGTAGGACTTGGCCTCTACCCACTTGGTGAAGTAGTCGATGGCTACTAACAGAAATTCATGCCCATTGCTTCCTGCCGGGGCTATCTTCCCTATCACGTCAATACCCCAAGTTGCAAACGGCCAAGGAGTTGTCATGCAATACAGGTCGTGAGGCGGGAGATGGTTGAGGTTGGCAAACCGTTGGCATTTGTCGCATGCTCGGACATGCTGGACACAGTCTGTCTCCATGGAAATCCAGTAGTAACCCATTCTGAGGATTACTTGCATCAGGGCTCTAGCATTCATATGAGGACCGCAGGGACCATTGTGGACTTCAATCATTAACTCTCTGGCCTTTTCTCGAGTGACGCACAAGAGGAGTGGTCCTTGGTACCGTTTTTGTACGGGTTGCCTCCTAGAATGACATAATGGGAGGCCAACCTTTTTCGTGGCTTGCAAGCTCTTGGCTTTGACACCTTCTTTTGGTCTACCTTCTTCATCTCCGAAAGCCGACTTCCATCTTTGAGGAACGGTAAATTTGATTGTACCGGGGTTCCTTGATAGACTCGGGTCCCAAGTCTACTTCACAACGGAAGGTCGGGGCTTCTCTTCTACCCACTCTAAAGGGTTTTATGGCTTTTCCTCGAGGATCTCTACCGGTGAGGCTAGAGTAGCTAGGGCATCTCGCGAATCTGTTCTTTTCCCTTGGCAAGTAGTGGAAAGTCACTTCTCCGAACCGTCCAATCAACTCTTCCATATGGGCATGATACCGCTGAAGATTAGGGTCCACAATTTTCCATTTGTTGGAGACCTGGTTGATGATCGTGGCCGAGTCTCCATAAACTTCGAGCTCCTTGACATTCCTTTCTAGGGAAGCTTCTAAACCAAGAATGCAAAGCTTCGTACTCGACAACATTGTTCGTGGCAGGGAAGTTCAACTTAAGGGCTATGGGAGTGTACTCATCTTTCGGATCGACCAGTAGCATCCCTACGCCATTTCCTCTTTTGTTAGCAGCTCCATCAAAGAATAGTTGCCATCGGTTCTCGTGCTCGACTACGAAGATCCCTTCATCAGGAATTGGGGTTCGTGCCCGCGGTCCTCATTACTGGGAAGTTCGCCGAGATGGTTTGACAATGCTTGACCCTTGATGGCCTTTACGGTCACGTAGTTGATGTCGTATTCGCTAAGAAGAAGGACCACTTTGCTAGACACGTCGAAAGGGAAGGTTTATCAAAGATGTACTTGATGGGGTCCATTTTCGAGACCAAGTTCACAGGTAGGCTTGCATATAATGCTTCGACTTGCCGACTACCTGCACTACCCGCACAAGTCTTTTCACATGCCGAGTAATCGAGCTCACTTCCCCGTAGCTTCCTACCGACAAAGTAAATGGCATTCTCTACCCGAGAGTCTTTCTTCTCCCGAGCAAGCATAGCCCCAACTCGCCGTATCGACAAGTGAGATAGAGCAGTAAGAGGTTTCGTTTCTATGCTGGGGGCATAGTACCGCAGGATGTACTAAGTATGCCTTGATCCGGTCAAAGGCATCCCGGCATTCTTCGGTCCACACTCGTATCTACATTCTTCTTCATGAGCTTGAAGATGGGCTCGCACATAGTGGTCAATCGGTTGACGAAAGCGGTGATGTACTTGCGGCTTGCCCATAAAGCTTTTGACTCGTCCGGGTTTGAGGTGGCCTCAAGTCCATAATGGCTTTGATCTTTCTGGGGTCGACTTCGATACCTCGCTCGCTGACCATATACCCAAGAACTTTTCCCCTTGTCACTCCAAAGGTGCATTTGGCGGTGGTTTAGTCTCATGGAATGTTGTCTTAGCCTCTCGAAGAACTTTCGCAGTCAACAAAGTGTCGCCCATCCTCACCTTTGGAGTGAATTATCATGTCGTCAACGTAGACCTCAATCTCCTTGTGGATCATGTCATGAAAAAGCGAGGTCGCTGTCCTTTCGATAAGTAGCCCCGGCATTCTTGAGCCTAAAATGGCATTACCGTATAGCAAGAAGTTCCCCACGGTGTGGTGAAGGTTGTCTTTTCTGGTCTTCCTCGGCCATCTTGATCTAGTTGTAGCTCGCAGTCAAAGCCGTCAACGAAGGATTTGACTTCGTAGTTGGGCAAGAGAGTCCACCAGATGTCTATGTTTGGCAAGGGGTAATCGTCTTTGGGGCTGGCCTTGTTCAGATCCCGGAGATCTACACAACAGCGCACCTTCCCATTGGCCTTGGTTACGGTCACAATATTGGACAACCATGTCGGATATTCGATGACTCTAATGAATCCTACCCGCAGTAGCTTCTCAATTTCTTCTTTGACCTGTAGAGACCATTACGGCTTGATTTTCCTCGCTCGCTTTGCGGCTTAGCATCTCGGTGCTAGAGGGATTCTCAGGTGCTCTACTATTGAACTGTCTAGCCCCGGCATATCCTTGTACGACCATGCAAAGACGTCCATGTATTCTCTCGAGTAGATTAACCGCCTATCCCTTTCAACCCCACGGAAGAAGCTTCCAATCCGTGTCTCTTTAGGTTCCTCAATGCACCTGTGTTAACACTCGTCAAAACCTCCTCGACACTGGGCCCGGTTTTCCACTTTTTCGTAACCTCCGCTTAAAGATTTCTTCAATGTATTGTTCATTTAGTGTGTTTGCATCTTGTTCAAATGATTCATTATTAATCGTTGTTAAGTTTTGAGTTAATTTATCATTTGTTAAGTTGGCAATAAGAGGATACTCGTAAAGATCCGTCATTTCATTCAAAGCAAGGGGAAAGATGACATTGATTACATAGTTCATAATCCTCAGGCGTGAGGCCTTCGGATGACTCGGAGGACTCGGAATTCAAAGATTCCCGACTCAACCGACTCTTGACCCTACCGACTCTGGACCCTACACTACTTATTGACTCGAAGTGTTTGACGCGGGTTGGACCGGGTTTACTCTTTCCCGCCGTTGCCCCGGGAGTAGCAAGCCTTGTCAGATTCTTCATAAAGTTGGAGACTTCAAACCGATCAAAAACTTGTCCGAAATCATTGGGTAGGCCTCGTACCTCGGAAAGATGGTGAGAGGAGCTAGAGTAGCTTGATGCAATCTCCTGGGCGAGCTCGTCCGTGACAACCGGACTCATTGACCAAGAGTCCGACTCATCTTATCAACGCACCGCCGATAACTCATTTTCTCTTTACCGATCTTGGACACTATGACCTTTTAGTATAGCCAATGTGAGGGTTGGCCTCGGATAATGCCGATGAAGTCTTCTTCGTAAGGGATCTTGATTCTTCCTTGATTGGCCACGTATTCTATGGGTTTTCTCGTATTCTCGCTTCTAGATCTCGCTAGCTTCTCATTGAACTTTATGATGGCAACGAATTCGGAATTCTCTGCTTCAAGAGGGTCACTGATCACAGGGATGTCAGGTTGGACTGTGCTTTGAATGACGGGTTCCTTGGCGGGCTCCTTGGCATAACTGACGTAGTAGTCAAACTTGCCTGAAGGCTTCCCTAAAGTTCCCACGCTCTTGTCCCCGGCTTCATACCTTTCCTTTAATTTCTGTTGCGTGACTTCCTCTTCTTCTTCTTCCTTGAAGGAGCGTCTTCATTAATCCATTCTTGATACTCATATTCCGCATGATCCTTTCACAATCACATACATCATACCAGATGTGGGGCCTGGGTTGAACTGGAATGGCCTCTCCGACTGCTTGGTCATTACCATCGTTGATTACCATGTTGGCCATTTTGACACTGGAAAGCTAAGACTTGAAGACTTTAATGGGTTACTTGAGATCTTTATGCCGACAAACTGCTGTATCGGTGCTCTCTCTCACTTCTTTCTCGCTGCGGGAAAGGGATAAGAGAGGTTTAGACTCGGGGTAGGTGTTTAGGCTGAAGGCTCAAGCAATATGCAAATTAAGAATCTTTCAGTTTACTTAAAACAATGTCTTTTATTAATTTCTATTTGGTTGGAAAAGGGGTTCTGCCCTTCTTTTTCGCAACTACTCTAGATCCTGGATCAGTGGGTTCCGTCACTACGTCTATAAGCCCCTCGTATTCCACCTGTATTTCGACCTCCCAGGGTGGACAGCCCCGGGCGAAGGTCCTATAGGGCACGCGGATCCCACCGACCGAGAGAGAAGAACGCTCCTAACGGGTCTAGTGGGTCATAGAAACTTTTAACGCACGAGCGATGCGAATTATAATCAAGGCAATACCGGGAAAGTCTCGTCTTTCAGCCTTAATAGAATTTCGGCAGAATTTCGCTTGCGCGATTGACGTTTTGACTTTTTGGTAATGTCCGAGAAGATAATAGGCATGGGTCGGGCGGTAAAAGCCGGATGACACAGTGTCACATTGAACTTCGTTGCATACGTCGTGCGTGAGTCAAAATCGAAGTCAATGCCAGGTTAAGATCTTGCCAATTTTTCCTTGTCGGAATTTTGGCAGAGCTTCGCTTGAGCGAAAGATCTTTTGAATTTTTGGCATGAACTCGGTCTCGACTCTTACACGTTCCGTACAGGTCAAGGTCGAAGTCAACGTCGGAGTCAAGATTCTACCAATTTTTCCTTGTCGGAATTTTGGCAGAGTTTCGCTTGTGCGAAGGACCTTGACTTCCGTTATGAACTAAGGCTTGACCTTTACGGGGATATGCAACTGGGCTTTATGACACGGACTAGACCAAAAACCAACTAAAAGTCACGGTTTTTTGAAACGTGTGACACGGACTGTGCATTGGTCGACACTGGCTGCCATGGGGACTTTGAGGTGATTCTGTGCGCGCCCGGGAGCATCGTAAGGCTGTCCGTGACTGCAGCTGAAAAACCACCCCGGGTTTAAAGGGACGTGCGTGCAAAGTGTACAGGATATATAAGGTGCGCGTAGTGTGCGGTCTCCTAAAAATGTTCCTTTTTGAGTTAGAACAGAGATTGTCATAAATGTGTTTTAAAGGAATGATTTTTGGGACGGGAAAAAATGCAACAGATAAGGCACGTAAATTTTCTGGGAGCCCCAGTCAGTCTAGGAACTGATTAGCCCCAAGCTGCCAAGGCTGCCAGATTAACCTCAATTTTTCCTGGCAGAATTGCCACTAAGGCCGTCCGGTCAGAATCCAAGGAGGATTGAGCCGTACGACTGCATGGATCAATTTTCCAGGTTCCACTCCTTTGCTATTTCAGGTTGTTTCCCGAACATTTTAGGCACCTTTTAGCCTTGAGAAGGCTTCCTGTTCAAAGTATGCACAATTCTCAAGATGCAAATGATGCAATGCAAGGCAAAGAAAGCAAGCAAGATAAACGGAATCTGCGATGGGAGTCTAACCCGCTCAAAGGGAAAAGCTTTCTTTTACTTTTTTTTTTGAAAAGTGATACCGGTACGTGGGATTGTTAAACCACCGTTTATCCCAAGCCCCGGGTTAGGGAGCGATACAGGAAGGTTAGTGGTTTCCACCTATATACCGGGTATCGTTTATTTTAAAAATGAAAGCTTTTCTCCTTTGGGATTTCCCCAGCGGAGTCGCCAAACTGTGAATGTGTGCCCAAATATCTAAAATTTTGTTTTTTATTTTTTAGATCGGATTCACGCGAGTTTGAAAACATTCGGTTTAATTTGAAAAACGGAGTCGCCACGCTATTTTGATTTCCTCAAAACTTTGAAAAAAATGATTTTTAGGGTTCGGAGGTTAAGTTACCCCTTGGGAAGAACGGATCGTCGTTCACCCAAGGTGCCTTGCCGTAGCAAGTCTCCCTAGATTCCGTTTATCGTGCTTGCTTGCGTGCTTTCTTGTGTGCATGTGTTTGAATAAAGGGGGGGGGGAATGTCCCAAGTTGTCTTCCGGACGTACAAACCATTTATTGGTTGTCGCTCGGGATTTCTTGGATTTTATGTATTCGAGATTTTGATCCCGTCTTCATCTTGGACTTGTGATCATCGCTTTTTAACCTCGGGACTTGCGTGATCGAGAGAAAGACTCTCTTTTATAGTCCAAAATGAGGTTCTTTAGGAAAAAAGTGACCTTAGCCCATCAATCCTACACCTTAAGACGATTGAGCTTATATAGATGCTTCATGCTCGTCTTAAGTGGTAATCGGAGATATAGGTTCAAGGTTTATCCCTTTCTAAAGAGATTGTGGCACCTTGAATGGAAGAAACGATATAAAGATAGGATCTTTACACCGGTCCGTTCCGAAGGTTGCTAATGGGAACATGGGGGAATGCATGTAAAATTGACATTTTTAGTGAAAATATGACATTTTTGGGTTGCAAAGGATGCTTTTGATTGCAAAGGATGCTTTTTTATATAAAGACATAATTTTTATGCAAAGGATGCATTTTTATGGTGGAAAATAGTATTTAATAAGCAAAGGATGCTAATTTGATGATAAAAAGATAATCTTTGATGCAAAGGATGCATGAAGATGGGTTTTAGATGCAAAGGATGCAAGATATGATTTTTATATGCAAAGGATGCATTTTGAATGCAAAGATTGCATTTTTATGAGCAAAGGATGCATAAAGATGATATTTTTATGTAAAAAAGGAATTGTTAGGTGCAAAGGATGCACCTTTGAATATAAAGATCACATTTTTAATAGCAAGTGATGCTTATTTCATGCAAAGGATGCAAAAGGGGGAGGGGGATATGATAAAGATAGGATCTTTAATGATAAGTGCCAAGTCTCAAGCAAGATAATGACAATATATGAATGCAATGAGCAATTAAATCACATAGAGCAAGTATAATGCAAGGTAAGGGAGTGAGAGGTTACCAATGGTGGTGACCTCTTCTTCTTTGGGTCTTGCTTGGTGGAAGGACCAACTTTGGAGGCTTCAAGGAGGAGGGAGGTGGCTTCTTGGCTTTCTTCAACCTCTTGATCTTGCAGCAGTGTTTTGGGAGTGTTTTGGAGCTGAGTATGGTGTATTGTGTGTGTTTTTCGTCTTGCTTAAAATGGGAAGAGGAGGGCTCTATTTATAGGCAGTCTGGATAAGGCTAATGAGGCCGTGCGGCTAGGGACCTTTGGCTAATGCAGCCGTGCGGCATTATCCTGTGTGACTCAGCATGTTTCTAGAATCATGCAAGGTGGCAATTCTAGAAGGTTTTTGGTATTAAGAAAAACGTGTTTCTTAATCTCCAAGCAGTCCCTTCAGCCCTTAGGTGTCTTGGAACAGTTTCGGAATAATTCCGGAACTCTAGGAAAGTCCGGGGAATTACCGGGAAACTTATCCGGAAGGCATGAGCCAGATTTGGGTACTTACAGAGGCACAGGGAGCTGCCAGACCAGTACTATTTTGAGGAGGGACACCTGAATGGTGTCCTAAACCATAATGTGGTGGCGGCATTCCAGACTGTTGCTGCGGCACCCTGAACTGTTGCTGTGAAGGCCCAAGCTGATCTGTGCCAGACTGCGGAGGGATCCCAACTTGCTGCGGTATTTCGAGGTGTCTCCAACCATGAGAGGACATTTCATATTGACTTTATCCCCACTGAGGGACGACAAACTAGCTTGTCCCGCCGGACTGTACGGGGCCACTGGGCTGTGGCTGAGGAGCTGGCTGACCCATAGATTGAGGAACAGGGGCTCTGGTGGTGGTATCATATGAGGCTGGTGATGGCATCCTGGTGTAGTCTGGGCGACTGAGAGTGGGATTAAGGGTTTGCTATCCCGTGGAGGCGGTCATGAAGGGATCTTGTGAGACTTGTGCGGTTCCGGGGGCTGGCTGTCTTGAACTGGGTTGCTGTTGAGACGTCCCAAACTGCTAGGGCAGAGAAGTTCCAAACTGATCTATAGTTGACTGTCGTCCTAAACCCAACTGAGAAGTCATACCAAGCTGATGTAACTGAGAAGCCCCTGACTGATCTGTACTAACCTGCTGAGGCATACCAAACTGTTGTGACATACCGAGCTGACCCCGACTGCGCTAAGGCATACCATACTGGCCCAAATTGGACTGAAGTCAATTTGTTTCCCTCAAACGACTGTCTTGGACCAAACTGTGAATGTATACCAGACTGAGGCTCAGAGGATGGTTGATTCATAGGTTGAGACGAGTGTGGATCCGGTGGAGGATCCATATGAGGAAGGTGGTGGCATTCGGCGGCAATTTATCTGACCAAGAGAGGGATGGGGATCCTCTCCCTCTTCTATCGTGAAAGTCCCATCGGGGTTGAGGGCAATCGTTAAATGATCATCGAAACCTCATTCTGACAAGGTACAAAGAGTTTTATGGACTCGGATTCCAATGTTAGCCATAAAATCATGATGAATCCCTGGTTCTGGTTAAGATTCCATCCTCAACCTTGGACATCGAAGAACTACACTTGACAAGCTCATGACCAATATGGCGATCAAATATCCCTTTGCTCTGCGAAGCCCTGGTCTGAAGAAATGTCTTGGCGAAGTCTTGATTTTGAGGAAGTTACTTGGTAAAGCCTCAGTCTCATGATTGTACATCTGACATGAGCAAAACTTCAACCTGATTGCAAAGTGATCTTGAAATGAATCTGATAAAAACACAATCCATCTCGTAGCAAAGTAGAGGAACCAACGTGGACCCTGAATGACCAGAGAAGCCCCAATCCAAAGAAATGACACGACGAAAGTCCCACCTTAAAGAGTCCAATGCAGTTCTAAGGCAAACTAAATTGTCATATAGCAAAAGAGGCAACCCATCCTTTTATATTTACTTTTTTATTAATCAATCAGTCAACCGGAAGAAAATGTAAAAGAAAGACAATTTAGAAATGTATACCTACAGGGTCATATTTTCAAAAAGTGGGGATGAATCCCCGATTTGTATTATTTGATGGCCTCATTTGATGAAGGCACAAAAGAACTCGCTTTTGGGTTTGACTCTTTTGAGAGAGCATAAGTGTAGAAAGGTTTCTAAAAGTGTATGGAAGCCCCTGCTGACAGAAAATCAGTGTTTAGCTCTATTTTTCTTATAGTCTACAAAAAGAAGACTTGTCGAGACATCTGAAAACATGTTTTATTCAAAATGATCACAAGATTGCTTAAAACCCTTTATTAATGTTCGGGTTATTTACCCCTAATCTCGATATGAACAAACATTTAGATTAATTAAGAGGAGAAAGTCAACTGATACCAAGAGTCGAAGTTGGCGAATGGTGAAGAGAGATTGTGTATTGGAGAGGCCATTGATGAATCGAATTTTCTGGGATTTGAATGTGTTTATGACCGGACCATTTCTGGTTGCCTATGTTCCCCTCATTGTGAGGAGCTCAGGTCACCGTAGTTCGGGCTTGAACTGTGTTTAGCTTTGGGAAAGGGTATGAATATTTGTGGTCTCTTTGGTGAAAAGGCTCGTATATGGAGGTTGGATGACGAGGCACGGGACTTGAGGTGATTCCTTGACAAGTCATTTTGACAGCTATTTCAGCGATTCCATTGCTTCTTGATCATCGTCTTTCATCGGGGGAGAAAAATTTTGAAAGCAGCTTAAGGGCTTATGATATGTTTTTGTCGTTGCTTTAACTGCTCCCTTGTTGTTGACAACTTCCGTTCTTCGGGCTTCAATTTTACGCATATGTCAAGCCTCTGATCGGCGGTGCTGGGTCCTTGGCCTCATTTTTTTTTTTCTTTTTTAAGCTCCTGCTTGAGTTTTTTTTTTTTTTGAAGCATCATCTTGAGCTTTTTTTTTTTTTTGAAGCTTTTGCTCGGGCTTTTTTTTTTTTTTGAAGCTTTTGCTTGAGCTCTTTTTTTGAAGCACTTGAGGACGAAGGCAAGCCTCTGCTTGAACTTTCTTGATGCACGTGAGGGCGAAGGCAAGCCCCTAGGTTGTTATCGACATGGGGTCACTCTTTTGATGCTGAGTGACCTTTTGTTGTTCCTTAATGTTGCCGCTGTCGTTGACTCTGTCAAGGTGATTGTGGGGACATGTTTTGAAAAGTGTATGGCTTGATGGAGGCCTTTGTGAGGTAAGAAAAGTGTATGGGGAGAGCATTGGTTGACTTTCTCACACCGATTAATCAAAACGTTGATTATTTCGAGAGATTATTTGTTGAGCAATGCAAGTGATCATATAAAATAAAACCATTTCATTAAATGTAATGTAGGTGTGCAAATAATGTCTTAAGTCTAGCAAGAAAAGAAAAAGACTCTTTTATAGAAGATTTAAGATTAACTACAATGCCCGAGGAGGACTTGATTGAAAGAGGAAAGTACTAGAACCTACGAAAGTTGACTAAGAGACTGTTTCATCTTTTAATTTTTTTTTAAGGATAGGTAACCCCTAGCCTAGCTACTCTTTGCTGGTTGGACTGCCAGGACGCTTGAGCTTTCCATTTTCTGTTAACTTCTGACTTCCATACCGTTGCATCGAGGCAATGATCAGTTATGTGCCCATGATACTGGTGGAAGTGGAGGGATTTGAGGCAATGGAGCAGCTGGAGCAAATACAAGTTGTCCGAAGTAATGGGTCAGAAAAGTTATGTGGGGGAAACCTGGTGAATTCTTGGCATATTGAGAGAAGGAAGTGAACACGGAAGGATTTTGATGGTTATCTGGATTTGTTTGAGAGGGTCCAGCGCTGCACTGGTTGTTTTGAGTGAAAGTGGTAGAAACGACTTCAAACCTTTCTGTTTGGACCGCTTGTGAGGCGCCAGGAGCTGCTTGACCTGTACTATTTTGAGGAGGAATACCCGACTGTTGTTGAGGGGCGCTGAACTGACCCATCCCTGACTGCTGCCCTAGACCAAACTGTGGCCGCGGCATTCCGCATCATTGCTGGGAAGACCCAAAATGATCTTTACTGCATCGCGGAGGCATCCCGACTTGCTGTGGCATTCCAAAATCACCGAAAGGTTGACGTCGTTGTCTAGGGGGACCATTATAAACATAGCTCGTTTGCATTGGCCCACTAGGTAACTCGAGCTTGCCTTCTTTAATCATCCCCCGAATTGCCTTTCTCAAAGCTATACAGTTGTCGGTTGTGTGGCCATAATGATTGTGGTAATAGCAGTGCTTGGCTACGTCCAAGTTGGCATTGGGGATTCTGGGCTTGTAATTCTTCATGGATTCAAGGAGACCTTGCTCTACTAAGTTCTCAAAAACCTTGCTCAAAGGTTCCCGAAGTTACCATAGTATCGCCGGTATTGCTGTCTTCGCGGATCACTGGCTCTCGACGTACCCTGTTCAAGAACCCGACTATCGTCACTTATCACTTTTCTGCCTCTATCAGTAGATGGAGCGTCATGTGGATCGACAAAAGTACTAGAACTGCTAGTGACCGCAATAACACTTGCATCAAAGGGTTGGTGAATTTGATAAGGGGACTCATAAGGTCTGGCGCCGAAGATGAGGATATATGGCTCGTAATGGCTGGATACCAGGGAGTAGTGAGTGCGGATCCAAAAGGCTGTTGAAGATATGAGATTTGAGGCACCGTAAAAGTAGGACTGAACGTGTCTTGACCACACTGAGGAACGTGACTAGAAGGGTAATGTGTATACCGTACTGATTGATGCAGTGTGGAGCAAACTTTGCGAATAAATGGTGGAGAATTGGATGAGGAGCATTTGACCTTATTGGACTTCCCAACCGGAGAGGCGGGGTAGAGCTTGGAGGATGTTGTGAATACGGTGAGCCTGATGAGGTAGTGATAAAAGCCTGGTGGCCCATGTGAGCTTGCAGTATCGCAGGGGCAAGTGGGCCTTGAGAATTGACGGAAGCAAGCTGACCCCGTCCGAACCGTGGAGCCTGAGAAGCGAACTGACCTAAAATGGCTTGCGGAGCCATGTCAAACTGCTGGGCTTGAGAAGTTACGAACTGGCCCATTCCGAGCTGATGACCCAAACCAGACTGAGGTTATGAAGTAGTAAACTGACCCCTTCTAAGCTGTGAAGCGAAAGCAAACTGATTCAAACCCAGTGGTGAAACCTAAGAGGCACCGGGGGGCAGGTTGACCTAGGTCGGACCGCCGAGGGGTACCGATTTGACGAGGCCGAGATGTACCGGAATCGACCACCCTGCACCGATGACCTGCACTGCATTGCTGAGGCATACCAAGTTGTAGGGGCTGAGAGACAGGCTGAGTTATAGTCAGGGGGATGCTTGGCCCATTATCAGTCCCACACGAAAGGGAGCAAGGCATTCGACGGTAGTCTGCATGCCTGTGAAGGGAATTAGCTTCAATCTCCGCATCAACCGTAAAGTTTCAATTAGGGTTGCGAACAATTGCTAGTCCCCGGGTTCGACACTTTCCAATAACCGATCGATTCGAGCCTCTTGATGTTGTCTTATCTCGTTCCAACATCTCGATTCCATTGTTCGGCATTTTGCGGATTCTCTGGGGTGCGCAGCCGTACGTC
This sequence comes from Adenophora triphylla var. japonica, assembly GCA_022495995.1. Taxonomy (NCBI): domain Eukaryota; kingdom Viridiplantae; phylum Streptophyta; class Magnoliopsida; order Asterales; family Campanulaceae; genus Adenophora; species Adenophora triphylla. Next base: position 186,396 of record JAFEMH010004531.1, on the reverse strand, counting down.
CCCACTGTTCTCCTCTCGAGCCGGCCATTCGAAACTCGAGCCAAGGGCGAAGGAAGAAACCGAGGAAGTATCTGATTCTGGAATGACTGAATTGAACAAACGATGACCCGGGATCGTGATCCAAACTTTGCTTACTGTGGAAGGCACAAAAGGGTGCGGTTCGTAGCACCTTCTAGAAAGCGAAATAGGTTGGTGTTTGGGCTTAGTGGCTCATGCAACATGCAATTATTTGTGCGAAGTTTACTTAAAACGTGTTTTCTCAAACCCTAAGTGGTTGGAAAATATTGCTCTTTTTTTTAACTACTCGAGTCCCGGGATCTGGGACCCATCATCGCGCCTATGGACCCTCAACCTGTAACCCCGAACAAGGGCTCCGTAGGGCAAGCGGGTCCCACCGACCGAAATGGAAAACGAACCTAAGGTCTGGAGGATCATGAAGTCTTAACGCACACTCGATGTAAATTACCAGCAAGGCCAGCGTCGAGGGTCAAGATCGAGCCAAAGTGCCGTGACGGAAAACCGGCATGACTCCGACTGATAATAGTCCGCAAGGGATCTTGACTCGTCATTGGTTAAGAAGTAATTAGACATGGATTGAGCGTTAATCCTTGATGAATCGGTGTCATACCGGGAGCCGGTGTATGAGCCGTGCGTATCAAAGTCATAGTCCGAGCCCCAGTCAAGATCGGGTCAAAGTTCATGACGGAAAACCGGCATGACTTCGGCTGAGTTAGGTCCGCGAGGGATCCTGACTTGGCACGTTGACTAGGGTTTGACCTATACGGGGCATGCACTGACATAGTTTGACTCGGATCGGACCAAAACCAACCGAGTCTCGGAAAAAGTGTATCACGGACATGTGCGGGGTCGACACGAGGGTAAACCAACGACTATTTGGGTCGTCCACGTGCTCGCACCGAGAGGCGTAGTAAGGCCTCCTGTGCCGCTACCGTGATTTCCCGGGTTAAGGACGTAGTGTGCGGTGTAAGGTCTACGTGCGCGTAGTGTGCGGCGCCTATTTTCCTTTTTGAGTAAAAACAAATAAATTTTCAAATGTATCTTAAAGACATGATGCATGCAAAAGATTTTTACTTGAAAAACATGTAAGCACATAACCACATAAAATTTTAAACAGTTAAAAGGAACGATCCAACAGTCAAAATTTGACTTTTTCGGGACGGTCAAAACGACAACAAAGTATAACGGCAAAATACACACACACACACAGCAAAAAGCCTCAAGCGTTGGGACGGAAGTTTGACCCATAAAAGCTTTTTTTTTTTTTTGAAATGACACCAGTACGTGGCATTGTTATACCATATTTTATCCCCGACTCCAATAAGGAGGCTTTAACAGGAAATTTAATGATTTCCCGCCTATATACTCAGTATCATTTTTTATTTTTTCTCCTTAAAAAAAAACTTATTTATGGTCCCCAGCGGAGTCGCCACTATGATGATGTGTATCCGCGATTTTTCTTTTGGCCGCCCGACAAGACTCTTGTTTGTTTTTGAAAGTTTTGAAAAATATTTGTCGGCCTTTTTAAAATCGTTTTGGAGTCGCCACACCGTTTTTTAGTTTAAGGGTCAAAACTTTGAAAAATACCCAATATTAGAGAAAGTGAGTTCGGAGGTCACGTTACACTCCGGGAAGAACGTTGGTGTTCACCCGGAATGCCTCGTACGACGAGTCTTCCTCACTTGAAACCTTTTGTGTGTGTGTGTGTGTGTACTTAAAGGGACTTTTCTGAAAATAACTGAAATTTTATGGACTGAACTGAAAAAAAGTTTTAAAATAGTGATTAAACTGAAAATAACAGAAAAATGAGGTACTGTTTGCAGATGACAATGTCATCCGCGTGGACAAGACTGCAGTGCAATCTTATCCGCGCGAATAGGGCTGCAGTCTCACTATTTTTACACTTTCCAGTTTAGTCACTGTAATTTCCAGAAAGTTAACTGGATTTACAGGACTTAACTAAAATTGTAACTGAAAGACAGATAGTAAGTGGGGATTTGGATTTTGGAATCCATGCTTGTCTTCTCTTTCCCTAGACTTTGATTAGTGGTCATAAGTGATGAATCCACTTAATCAAGTCATCCCGGAGGTACGTTAGGACTTTGTGAGCATTTCATTTGCTAGGAGAAAAGGGGAATTTGACATGAAAGTAAATTGACAAGAGAGTTAGGTCAAGATGTATCAACTTTAGAGGAAGATCTCTAAGGTGGTCATAAGATGACCATCCTTGAGATCTATACTAAAGTGTATCTCCTACATCTTGTATGACCTATTTTGTAAGTCTAAATGATGTTCATCCAAGGAAAGTGTTCCAAGGTGAGCATCTTAGATATGGGGAGGGGAATTTGCAAGGAATGTAAATAATGTGGACCATTTGAAATGATCATCTATGGAGATTGACTCCAAGATGACCATATTTAGGTCAAGAAAGCAAGTAACAAACAAGAACTAGCTAATAAAAAGGAGGGCAAAGGGGAAATGCATAAATAAAGTGTGGATCTATGTAGAGAATCATCCATGGAGACGAACTCCATGGAGATCCTCTTGGATCCTTAGGACAAAGGGGAAAGGGGAGTTGAACAAAAGATGGTAAGTAGAACTACATCATTTTTACATGAAATGTGTGCATAAATGAGAGAGATATGAGTAAGGAGAATGAGGGTTTAACAATTTTCTTGGGTTTGTGTTTAGGGTTTGGAGGTTTCAAAGGGTTAGAAGTGGTTTTGGGATGGATTAGAGGATGAATGTGGTGTGAAATTTGAGTTATGGGAGTGTAAATGGCTGTTTGAGGGTGAATTTAGGCAGAGTGACAGTAGGTTTTCGTATTTTTTGGGCCTTTTGAAACTGAGGGAGAAGGGTTGTATTTATAGGTTGCCTGGGTGCTGATCTTATCCGCGTGGACAAGATTGTAGGTGCAATCTTTTCCGCGCGGATGACCTAAGCAGCGTGCCTGATTTTTGCAGAAATTAGTTTTGGCAGTTTTGGCTTTTTCTAAATGGTCAATATTCCTTTTTCTTGAAAATGACAGGTTTCCAGCGAGGTAATTGTCCATTTTTTATTCCTAAGAGGTCCTTCCTCATTCAAATTGTCAAAATAATGTCTAAAATGCCCCTAAATGATTATAAATCATTAATTTGAGCTGACGAAACATTAACGACCCAGATTGGGGTACTTACACCCATCCTCGTGGTTCAAATTTGAGCTAGTCCAAAACAAGCACAATTGGGCCACTATTTGCATAAATAGCCCAATGGACCAATAAGTTGCATTGTAGGTAGATAACACTTGATTGTTATCTATTTGAAGTAGATGAGTTTATAAACTCTTATACTTTGTGATTTCTAAGTAATGTGAGATATGAATTTCCATATTCACAAAACTCTTTATAAACCTATTATAAATTGTATAGTTTGAGCATTAATTTCTCATTCACCACAATTTGGTTTTTAAAAAATAAATACATCACAATAATCTATTCCAAATGTAAATTACAAATATTTAATTTATTTTCATTTACATAAAATAAAATTATATTTAATTGTTGGTCAAATATTGGTCAAACCCAATAAATGGAACCCAAATTCCAACAAATCGGTCTTACCCTTCTCTCTCATGCCAACCTTTCCCTCACCCTTTGGCCATTAGCCTTCACCAATACCACTTACCTTATCAACCGTATGCAAACTACCACACTAAATAATGAATCTCCCTATCTCCTCGCCTATTCAAAACTACACCCAACTATACAAAACTTTGCATCTTTGGGCCGCCTCCGTTATCCCCGGCTCCGCCCCTACACCCTCATAAACTAGCCCCAAATCCATTCTCTGCATATTTGTCGATACTCCCCCACCCAAAGTGCATATTAATGTCTCGACCCTACCAACCACCGTATCTATACCTCTAGACATATAAAATTTATTGCAACCGAGCTTCTCTTATCTCTCCGATGGATGTGGTTTTACCCATTCAAAAGATATATTTCCAAGCTTATTTTCAGTTCAAACCTTGGGAATTTAATGTGTTTTGTTAGCATTTTGAAAGGTCAGGGGTTGAAGTGCAATTAGGCAGAAAATGGAGGATATAAGCTTGTTTTGGAAGTTCAGTGGACCAAAACGTAATTATGGAAAATTAGGGAGTAACTTGGTATTATGATGTTCATGGGCTAAACCGCAATTATGTGAAAGTTTAAGGCCGCATCCGGAAACTAGGAAGTTGGAGCCGCACAAATGGGGCCAAAATGAAGGGTGGCCGGCCAAAAGAAGGCAAATGGCCTCATCAACAGGCAGGTACGTGGAAAGCCGCCAAATGCAGCATGCGGCCGAGGCCGGGCGAGAAAACAAGGCAGCAGGTCGTACGACCGCGCCATTGGGCAAAGCGGCCGCGCCGTTTAGGCGTAAAATAAGGGTTGAACACGCCAAGGTGCCCTGCCCGGCCAAGGGGTTTCGACGGATTTCGTGATGGAATCTGGTCCGTCATAGAATTGCGATTTCCAATAGAATAGTGACAGATTTGTGACGAATTTCGGCAGAATCCTAATTTGACTTTGATTTTAGCAGATTTTGGTCATAATTAAATTTAAGTTAGGATTTCCTCCTCCATCCTACTATATAAAGGACCCTAGAATAGGTTTTTGGATTCTCTCTCTCATCTCTTATCATCCTCTATATGATCTTCTTCTCTTGTACATATTAGATTAGGGTTTTTATTTACATTATTCAAGAACAAGATTTATTTATTTTAATGGTCTTTCAAGGCTAATTTATTTGATTCGCGGATTGTGGTAAGTAATAATTTGATCTTTATGTTAGAATTTTAATTCTTCCTATCTCTCTCTCATTATTGCGTGGTAAAATATTCTTAATTCGTTCTAAGGTTTCAGATTTATATTAAGATACTTTTGGCCCTAAAATTTTTGAGTATCCATTGTTACAGTAACTCAGACATAGATACATTTGACCATTATTTTACTACTTAGATCTAATTGAGGACGTAATCGAATTTAATTGGATCTAGGTTCATATATTATTTTGATCTTAATGAATTCTTCAATTATTATATATATGTAACTGGAGTATAATAAAAAGAGAATATTTGAGTTGCAAATCGCACGCTAAACTGTCCCAACTCACGATTTTGTGAATGAACCCAAGAATGAGATTGAATCCTTTTTACATGAATAATTAAACCAATCAAACCCCTTCTTTTGGTTACTTTAATACATTAATAAAATATAATTTTTTCACTTTAGTCCTGTGAATTCGACCCTTGCAAGTAAGTATATTACTACATTGATAAACTAGTACACTTGCTAGGTAATTTTAATAAGAGGGAGATTTTTTCCATCTCTCACTCTCTCTCTCTCTCTCTCTCTCCCTCTAAATCCACCCATACACCTAATACTATCTCCCCATCTTAATGGTTCCCCATAACCATCCCCTCCTTCCTACCCTAGCCTCAGCCCTTCACCTAATCCATCCATTCCATCCGTTTCTCATACACCATCCACACAACTTGTTGCGACCTACGATGTGTTCACACCGGTAGCCACATCACCCCAACCACCCAACTATCCCGCCGATGCCACTCCCGATGTGATCACACCCATACACCACGCCCACAACCTCATCTACCCCACCAATTGGTGTCACCCAGGATGTTATCATAATCATTCTCACACAACCTTAGCCACCCAATCATGTCCGCACCATAGTCACTTGTTCCAAAAACAATATTGTGAAACTTAATCCTAAAATGCTAACCTTACTGCCCTCTCCTCCCCTACCAGCCTCCCTACCACAACCAACCAAGCCCTCTCCCACCTTTATTGGCAAACTGTCATGCTTGACAGATATATTTCCCTCACTCGGAACAACACATGGTCTCTAGTTCCTCATGTTGCTTCCCAGAATATTGTTGGTTTCAAGTGGGTTTTTCGCATCAAATCCTGGCAATACCATTTAAAAATATAAAGCCCGCCTTTTTCGCCAAGGGCATTCATCAACGCTCCGGAGTTGACTACTCTGAAACCTTTTCCCCAATTGTTAAACTTGTCACTGTACACCTCTTCTGTGGGCATCCCGACCCGGAACCTGACACGTGTCCCAAGCTGTAGAGGCCCAAACTATGAAAGACCACTTGTAAAATTTAAAACTTTTGACTTAACTTGAAAAGAAACTAACTTTAAACAATTCTAGTCAAATACTAACTTGACTCCTCTCCACTTGGAGGAATTTGAGAAACAACTTTGAAAGGTAAAGACATATTTAAGTTACACATGATCCCAAATAAAAGTTATATAAAGGTGGTTTTATAAACAACTCCAACAAAGGAGTAATAACAAAATACAACCATACCCCCTTCTAAGACATACATACCCAACTACCCAAAATATACGTACAAACTCCTCCCCGTCCTCACTGGCCAGTCCACCTGTCTCAGCACAATCTAAAACAGTAAAGGGAGAAGGGGTGAGAATAAATCTCAGTAAGCTATTATGAATGCAACAATATGCCAAGCAAGATGAAACACATAACAAGGTACATCTCATACATGGGTAAAACAGTAAACACATTCATTACCTTTTTTTACCTTTCCTGTCTGAATCATAAGTCGTACCACGACGGGAGTAACACTCCACTTATTCTGTGAATTCATTTTCACCAGAACCAATATCATGTAACGGAGAGAGCTATTGTAATAACTCCTCTCTTGTGAACTGTTTAGGCATATTCACGTCTTATAAGGCCCGTTTTTCAGGGAAGATATAAGACATCAGCATTTCTATGAACTGACTGCACATATCCATAGAAGCTGAACCCCATTCTGTGGCCACAGAAGGGGAAAGGCCACATGTATAATGTAATCTGAGCACCTTATGGAATAATTTCTTATAAGTGATTGTATTCCATTATACCCCCTAACATCAGCTGATTAACACATGCTCATGCACATAATAGTTACTTGCAAAGGAATCCACCAAAGGGATAATAAAATAACATCATGGTACATCATACTCATGCTCAAATCAATACCATAATGAAATATTTATTTCATAATCTATTTATATCATAAACCATAGATATGAACTCAAGTAAGGCTACAATGTATAACAACAAGCCATACATAATCAATACACAACAATTCATAACCTCTATAAAGGTCCAAGTGCAAATTACCAAGTTGGATTCATTTTTTGTTACGTTACAAATTAAGGTTGTCAAGCCTTTTCCGAACAATATTTAAAGCCCTTTTAGAATTCCATTTTAACCAGGCAAGACTCCATTGTGTAGCTAAAGTATTCTACTTTAATCTAAGTTGAAGAGGGTTCAATTATGTTCTAGGTTGAATAGGTTTACAAGGCCTGAAAAATGCTTGTAACCGCTGCGGTGCAGGCACGACTCGTGCCCCTTTGACACTCCACCGTAATCACTTTCGTCCCTAACAGGTCACAACTTAGGAAAAACCCCAGGGGACGACTCGTGCCCGACCTGTGCCACAGAGCACGAGTCATGCCCTCTGTCCAGAATTCATAACAGAGCTAAAACAACATCAGCAACCCAACCAAGTTGACCCAAACTAAGTTTCCTCTGTTTCAAAGTGACCAAAATCAGTACCCACATCAGTAATACAACTCCCAAACATTTCCATACCCTTTCCAAACTAATTCAACATCAACCAACATCATTTTAATACCCTACTTTATGTCAATTTGCCATGCAACTATAATTATCAAGGAATTAACACCATAATATAATTATTAACACATATTCTTACTATTTCTACAACCACTCCATATCCATTTCAATTCCACTTTTCCAAAACCATTATTACTAAGTAAAAGTGTTCCAAAAATACCAAATTTCCTTTAAATCATATCAATAACAACAATAATCACAAGATGAACACTTTTTGAAAGAAAATCATAATAACTTACCAAAATAGTGTGAAATGAAATATTAATTGACCGGCTCTACGCGTTCCCCTCGTCAACATTTTAACAAGAATCCGCGAACGGATTTAAAAACGGAGAAGTATTGAAGAGGCTAGAATTTTTGGAAGAAGAAGTAAAAGGGTTTGGTTTCCTTGGAGGTATTTTGGGTGAAGAAGATGGTACTGAGGTTATTAAAAAGAAGAAGCTTTCTCTTATTTAAACAAAAGGATAAGTATTAAAGAATTCCCTTCAAGCTCCTCCAAGAATTAGTTGCTACAATTAACTACTTTAACTTCCAACATTTACACATAAGCACCTCCACCACTTTTCCAACTTTATTATTTAAACTTCAATTATTATAATTCCACTACACAATTTCTTATTTATTTTATTTAAGCATTAATAATTAATATTAATTTCTTGACATCCTAAATTTCACATAAGTGGCTCATTACAACATAAGCACATAAAATCCAACAAGTAGCATATAATGCATAAAATGAGATACTACAATCCCTACCCCACGTGCTCAACATGTGCTAAAAATGGTGCCTAGGATTAGGGTCGTGACACTATCACTACCCTCGACCTCTAAACTAAGCTTTGATATCAACTGTGGGCATCCCGACCCGGAACCCGATTACACGTGTCCCGGAAATGGGTAGAGGCCCAAACTATGAAAGACCACTTGTAAAATTTAAAACTTTTGACTTAACTTGAAAAGAAACTACCTTTAAACAATTCTAGTCTAATACTAACTTGACTCCTCTCCACTTGGAGGAATTTGAGAAACAACTTTGAAAGGTAAAGACATATTTAAGTTACACAAGATCCCAAATAAAAGTTATACAAAGGTGATTTTATAAAAAAAACTCCAACAAAGGAGTAATAACAAAATACAACCATACCCCCTTCTAAGACATACATACCCAACTACCCAAAATATACTTACAAACTCCTCCCCGTCCTCACCGGCTGCCCACCTCGTCTCAAAGACAATCTAAAACGAAGAAAGGGAGAAGGGGTGAAAATAAATCTCAGTAAGCTATTATGAATGCAAAAATATGCCAAGCAAGATGCAACACATAACAAGGTACATCTCATACATGGGTAAAACAGTAAACACATTTCGTTACCTTTGTTTACCTTTCCCGTCTGAATCATAAGTCGTACCACGGCGGGAGTAAAACTCCACTTATTCTGTGAATGCATTTTCACCAGAACCAATATCATATAACGGAGAGAGCTATTGTAATAACTCCTCTCTTGTGAACTGCTTAGGCATATTCACGTCTTATAAGACCCATTTTTCAGGGAAGATATAAGACATCAGCATTTCTATGAACTGACTGCACATATCCATAGAAGCTGAACCCCATTCTGTGGCCACAGAAGGGGAAATGCCACAGGTATAATGTAATTCGAGCACCTTATGGAACAATTTCTTATAAGTGATTGTATTCCATTATACCCCCTAACATCAGCTGATTAACACATGCTCATGCACATAATAGTTACTTGTAAAGGAATCCACCAAAGGGATAATAAAATAACAACATGGTACATCATACCCATGCTCAAATCAATATCATAATGAAATATTTATTTCATAATCTATTTATATCATAAACCATAGATATGAACTCAAGTAAGGCTACAATGTATAACAACAAGCCATACATAATCAATACAGAACAATTCATAACCTCTATAAAGGTCCAAGTGCAAATTACCAAGTTGGATTCATTTTTTGTTACGTTACAAATTAAGGTTGTCAAGCCTTTTCCGAACAATATTTAAAGCCCTTCTACAATTCCATTTTAACCAGGCAAGACTCCATTGTGTAGCTAAAGTATTCTACTTTAATCTAAGTTGAAGAGGGTTCAATTATGTTCTAGGTTGAATAGGTTTACAAGGCCTGAAAAATGGTTCAGAACTGCAGTGCATGGCACGACTCGTGCCCCAGGGCAAGACTCGTGCCCCTTTGACACTCCACCAGAATCACTCGTCCCTAACAGGTCACGACTTAGGAAAAACCCCAGGGGACGACTCGTGCCCGACTCGTGCCACGACGAGTCGTGCCTCGTCCCGACTGAACGTAGCTGAAACAACATCAGCAACCCAACCAAGTTGACCCAAACTATGTTTCCTCTGTTTCAAAGTGACCAAAATCAGTACCCACATTAGTAATACAACTCCCAAACATTTCCATACCCTTTCCAAACTAATTCAACATCAACCAACATCATTTTAATACCCTACTTTATGTCAATTTGCCATGCAACTATAATTATCAAGGAATTAACACCATAATATAATTATTTACCCATATTCTTACTATTTCTACAACCACTCCATACCCATTTCAATTACACTTTTCCAAAACCATTATTACTAAGTAAAAGTGTTCCAAAAATACCAAATTTCCTTTAAATCATATCAATAACAACAATAATCACAAGATGAACACTTTTTGAAAGAAAATCATAATAACTTACCAAAATAGTGCGAAATGAAATATTTAATTGACCGGCTCTACGCGTTCCCCTCGTCACCACGAACAAGAATACGCGAACGGATTTAAAAACGAAGAAGTATTGAAGAGGTTAGAATTTTTGGAAGAAGAAGTAAAAGGGTTTGGATTCCATGGAGGTATTTTGGGTGAAAAGATGGTACTGAGGTTATTAAAAAGAAGAAGCTTCTCTTATTTAAATAAAAGGATAAGTATTAAAGAATTCCCTTCAAGCTCCTTCAAGAATTAGTTGCTACAATTAACTACTATAACTTCCAACATTTACACATAAGCACCTCTACCACTTTTCCAACTTTATTATTTAAACTTTAATTATTATAATTCCACTACACAATTTCTTATTTATTTTATTTAAGCATTAATAATTAATATTAATTTCTTGACATCCTAAATTTCACATAAGTGGCTCATTACAACATAAGCACATAAAATCCAACAAGTAGCATATAATGCATAAAATGAGATACTACAATCCCAACTCCACGTGCTCAACAAGTGCTAAAATGGTGCCTAGGATTAGGGTCGTGACATCTTCCCCTCCCTTGCTGTCAGTAACAACTGGCCTATTCGCCAACTTGATGTTAATAATGCCATTCTTCAAGGCACCCTCCACGAAACTGTCTACATGGCCCACCCCTTGCTTTGTTGACTCCACCAACCCTACCTTTGTTTGTCGTCTCTCTAAAGTTATCTATGGTATTAAACAAGCTCCTCGAGCTTGGTTTACTAGCTCAAAACATCCTTCCCTATCTGAACTGTCTCTCTTTATCCTCACATGAAGACAAGAGTCCATCTAGCTCAAAACTCCATATGGCTCAAGACTCTCTAAGGCCGGACTAAATTACTTGATCACTACATCTTATGAAGATTGTGTATATCTTTTAGTTGATTGTAATTATTTTTATCTTAGTAAACAAGCCTTTTGTATTTAGGTAGGAGATCTCCTTCTTTATAACTATTGTACTATACAAATACATTATATGTGAATAATAAAGTTAAGTTTTGTCACTTTATATCCAACTGCTACAAAAATCTAAATTATGATCAATCAGGCCAAATGGGGAATAATTACCAAGGAAGGTATCGTATTTAAGGTCCATTTTCAAATAAGGTAACGTACTAACTAGTTACTAACTTAGGTATCGTACTTTCAAAAGTAATTTCAAATAAGGTATCCCACCAAATTTTTAACTAACGTCGTTAAAAAATCTAACGGACTTGTCAACCTCGTTACTACCCCCACCCCCCCACCCCGCCCCAACCCCCCCCCCCGCCACACACCCCCTGCCCCCCCACCCACCCCGCCCTACCCACCCACCCCGCCCCCTCCTACCTCCCACCCCCTCCACCCACCCCACCCCCACCCACCCCACCCCCTACCCGCCCTACCCCCCCACCACCCACCCCCCACCCCTTACCCCCCACCCCCACCCCCACCCCACCCCCGCCCCCACCCCCCCCCCGCCCCACCCCCTACCCGCCCTACCCCCCACCCCCACCCCCCGCCACACACCCCCGCCCCCCCCCACCCACCCCGCCCTACTCACCCCGCCCCCACCCCCCTCCTACCTCCCACCCCCTCCTCCCCCTCCACCAACCCCACCCACCCCCACCCCCACCCCCGCCCCACCCCCCACCCCCACCCCCGCCCCACCCCTTACCCCCCCACCTCCTACCTCCCACCCTCCTACCACCCACCCCATCCCCCACCCACCCCACCCCTCCCACCACCCCCCGCCCCGCCCCACCTCCCTACCCGCCCTACCCTCCCCTCCCACCCCCCACCACCCACCCCGCCCTACCCCCCACCCCCCACCCCGCCCACCCCACCCCCCACCACCCCGCCCCACCCCCTACCCCCCACCCCACCCCTACCAACCCCCCCCACCCCTAAACGAGGTTGACAAGTCCGTTAAATTTTTTAACGACGTTAGTTAAAAATTCGGTCCAATACCTTATTTGAAATTAATTTTGAAAGTACGATACCTAAATAAGTAACTAGTTTGTACGTTACCTTATTTGAAAAAAAAGTGAAAGTACGGTACCTTAGTAGGTTGATTGCCCGGCCAAATGGGCAATATCATCAAAATTCTCCAAAGTGATTATGTATATTGCAAGAGCTATTGTATACAAGTAGATTAATATTGCTCGGATATATACCGAAATGCCGGCAGATAATCGAGAAAAATACCTTTTTCATCCTTTAACTAGTTTAAGTTTTACCTTTTCATCGTGAAACCAATTATTTTTACCTTTTCGTCCTTAACCTATCATTTTTTGGATTCTGTCATCCTTCTGTTAGTCTGCCGTCCAAAATTACGTTAACCCCATCTGAGTTGGCAACATGTTGTAACCTTTTATCCTATATTGAGCTGACTAAGTAATTCAAACAGTGGTATGAAAGTTTCAATTAAATAAGGGAAGAAAGTGTAAATTTTGAGTAAATTACTTAAATTAATTAAAGATACATTCTCTAATTACTTTTAAAACCCTAAAAAAAAAACCTGCAAACAAACCCAGCAATCAAGCATGTCGTCCCAATCTTCTTCTCCACCTCAACCCTACCGGCCATCCTTCCAACCCACCCATTCACTGTCGTCGTTTACTCTTCCTCCCCCCACGTCTCCTCTCTCTTTCTCTATCATCTCCATCCCAACGCCACCTGCTCCTCCCCCCACACGTCTCCTCTCTGTTTCATTTTCATTATAATGGCGATCTGAAATTTCATTACAAATGGGGTCTGAAATTGACGATGGAAGTTGGAATAGGGAGGAAATCGGAGGTGTGGATGGCATGGGAGGAAGGGATTTGGGCGGTAGTTGGAGTGGCCGGAGGTAGTGGGGCTTGAATCTGGGTTAGGTTTGGGGGTTTTGGGATGAGGTTGGGTGTAATGTGCATATGTTTTATTGAATCCAAATAGAGGCGGTGCGGTAAAATTTGGAAGGAAGGAAAAGGTGATGGCAGTGGTGTTTAGTGGCGGCTGCGGCTTAGCTGTAAAAGAAAGAAGGTTGAAGGAGAACGAAAGAAGGTTGAAGAAGGGGTGAACGTTGTACTTCATCCGTTATAAAATGAATTTATAGATTTTTTTGATATATTAATTATTAAATATGCTTAAATATTAACTCTTTAAATGATAAATGTTGTACAAAAATTACAGAACTTTAATTTATTAATTTTATTATGGATGAAAATTACTTTATTTTGTTTCAATATTAAATTATTTAAAATTAAATTTACTATTTTAGTCCTATAAATATAAAATTTTGTTTTGTTTTGAAGTGTCGTTATTTACACTTTCCTCCCTTTATTTAATTGAAACTTTCATACCACTGTTTGAATTGCTTAGTCAGCTCCATATATGATAAAAGGTTACAACATGGTGTCAACTCAGATGGGGTTAACGGAATTTTGGACGACAGACTAACAAAAGCATGACATAATCCAAAAAAAAAAAAAACAATAGGTTAAAGACGAAAAGGTAAAAATAATTGATTTAATTACGAAAAGGTAAAACTTAAACTAATTGAGTGACGAAAAAGATACTTTCTCTCGTGGATAATCCAAGCAAACAAAGAAACAACCCATTTTTAGTTATTTTTTCACAATATTGTTCCAACTTAAAAGAAATTCTTGATAATGGAAGCAGAAGCCTCATCAGCAATAATCTTATACATTTTCTCCGTAGGATGAACTGCGTCCCAAAATACGTATTTTGTACGGTCACTACATGTAGTCAAACCTTCGCAAGTATCTCCATACTCGTACGTTCCTGTCCCACAACACCCGATGGAAGTCTCCGTAAATCCTGCAAATGGAGTATATTTTTAAGTACTCATATTTTGTACATAGTTAACACTTAACACTAACAAAAAAAATTGCTAAAACGAGCTTTTTCGCATAAGAATAATTAAAGAGCGATCGGTGCAACAAATACATATTTCCTCAAAACTAAAGACTAATGATAATGTCTTACCATATTTAACGGGATTTTGGATTGCGTTTAGAATGAGTTTGTAAGCGTCTATATACGCAGTTTTTATCCCTAAAGTGGTTTTTAGGTTAAGCAGTGTCTGCGTGAGCTTGGAATTGAACGAAAGAGCGATTGCGTTATATGTAGTGTCACATTCTGTTAGACCCTTCAAAGTTTTGACTAAAGGCATGCATCCGAAAGGTATAACCCCAACAACTGCCAATCTCCGTGCTCCTAGAGCGTGCATTTTCTGCATCAAACAATTGTACAGTACAACAATTTAATGCAACAATCATGTCAAGTGGTTTTATATACAAAATTGTAACGTTTGGGGGAAATTAGTCAAACCCTAAAAATTGACGGTCCATTTGTTGATCAGATGACCCTAGAGAGAACTGTAACGTCTCTACAATCCCCGGATCAACAAATGGACTGTCATCGTATTTTTAGCATTTAATATATTGTGAATTTGAGGATGTGTGTGTGTGAGAGAGAGAAAGGGAGAGAGAGAGAGAGAGAGAGAGAGAGAGAGAGAGGGTACCTTAACGTAAGAAACCAAGCAAGAAATGAGATAATCTTGATATTGTCCCACAGTGAATTGAGCAGAGCGAGTAGGTTCCACATAATAATTTTGGAGAAAGTCATTTGTTCCCAAACTCATAACAAATGCACCATTTTGGATAATTTCTTCAGCTTGTTTTTTACCCACAATTCTTGCTAAGTGGATCTTATAATGCATGAAATATTCCAGTTGCTTGGGCATAGATATCACTTTCTGTTAATGTCATCAAAAAGGACCAAATTAAAATTATTAATCCAACCAACAAAACAAATGAACTTTATAGGTAAAACAAAGGGGTGTAAATGTAACTTACAGATAGGTCAGCTGTGAGATTGTCATAGCCTGAGCCAGCTGATGCAAAACTAACACCATGTAAGAGATTTCCTTTCTCTATATTTTGGTCAAGAAAGGCTCTAATTTCTTTGGTGAATCCCACTGCCTCAGCTGCAAAAATAGGTCATTTTAGAACCAATAATAACATAGCACTAAAATTATTATTTAATACGATTATTTCATTTAGTGAAAAAACAATAATTTCAATCGACATAATTAACTTTTTTGCTGACGGTCAATGACGTCTCATTTATTTTGGGCGGGGTTAGCATGAACCAATATATTACATCAAACTAGTCCCCTTATCTTGATGGGCAGTTATGACACTGGGCATTCTCTCTACGTGACAATATTTTATCGTGATGTTATTTTACAAACAGGTCATTTGACCCCCTTTATCTTTTAAAAGTTAACACTTTACCACCTTTAAAACTTGAAAATTTATATTTTAGCACTAAAATAACAAGAAATTATCATTTTTGCCCCTTTTTCTTGATGAAAAGATAACATTGAGTTCTAATTTTGGCCCCTCTCTAGTTAAGTTAATAGTATATGATTATGCAACATTTTACATCTAAAATAATTATGTCCCCCTTGAAAAAAAAAAAAAAAAAAAAAATCTGACTTCGTCACTAACAAGTAACAATACTGGATTGGTGTTTTACACTACACTAGTTAGATAATGTGGTGTGACAATTTTACCACATGTCCAATGCATTTCTCATCTAAAGACATAAGAAAATGAAGAAAAAAAAAGTGAAAGAGTTAATAACTTACCAATGAAATCAGTAGCAAGTCTTCCATTACAAAACCTTCCGGTAGGACGGCCACCAAAGAAGTCCACCCCATAAGGCGGGAAATTACCCTTATCGGTAGTGGGAAGGTGGTTATTGTTGCCGGCATCCACACTCGAATCCCCAAACACATAGACACTTGTCACATTATGCTTGGCTGCCATGAGCTTCAAGCTAGGAATGTCCTTGGCTGTCACCACCAACTGTGCCACAGCCAGTGACAGAATCACCAGCATTGTCATTGAGGAGGAGGAGTACCCCATAGCCATTACCGAAGTAAGTTTGGAAGTCAGTCAGAAACAGAGCTTCTTTTATTTTCAAAGATGATGAGAAGATTATTGTTGTTGTTCAGAGGTGACTGAAATGACTGAGGGGCAAGTTGGGGAATAAATAGGGGTGAAATTTTGGCACATTATATTTAATTTTGGTAGGTTAGGATATGAGAAATGAGCATTTATGTTGTGTTAGGATACAAGTTTTATTGTTTGATAGTGATGTGTTGAGTCAGTTTCATGATAGAAATTTTGTAGAACATGTTTCTAGCATAGCATCAAATGTCACAGCCTGGTTTGGTCCCATTTGTACCTTCAATTTTTTTATTAGGTGATTGAATTGTACCTTTGCATAACATAATTTATTTTAGGGCAACCGGCAATATAGGATCCAAATTTATATTTCATTTAGTTAAATGGGGGGTTTTTTGACGAAATTGCTAGAACAATTTATCAAGTCAGACCCCGATTGACACATATCCCCTAATACTTTGGACCTAAATTGACATACACCGTGAACTTTGGACACTAAATTGATAAAGTTATCTACAATCTTGTCCAATAACCCCCCAACTAACTTACGTTATTATTTTTTATATTTATTTTGAGCAAACGACAAAATCATTGCATTCGCAATTAGAATAAAGATGGCACTACATAAAGGCCGGAGGCTCACCCCGAATATCTATAGCAATTTCATCTTTTAACAGCGAAATTTCTAATCTAAATCTTGAGATGTTTCGATTCTACACCAAGTAAAATTTGAATACTGTCTCAATTCAGCATTTAAGAAATTCCTCAACGGATAATATTTTACGCTGAGCACTTGATAATCCGGGTTGACGAGAAAACTTCCACTAGACATCTCAAAGTCACGAATCATCCTTGCGCAATAAGAACAATGGCATCCACTTCAGTGTGACACAATGCGAGATTCGTCGCAATTGCAAGATGAAAAAACAAACAAACATAGAGTCTCAACGAAAGAGAGAAAACAACGGCTATCAACAAATGAGAGAAAACATTGCCTCTCAATGAGATAATTTTATTATATGACAAAAGGAAAAGATATCAACAACACAATTTTTTGTAATATCAATATATTGATTGAGATTACAAAAAATTGTGTTGTTGTAGAATGTGTACAATGAGAAGTAACAAAGAAGAAAATGAAGAAAAATGACATATTTGGTGAAGATGGAGAAGGAGACTAACGTGTTTTCAAATGTGCGACATTTTTGTAAATAAGTGAAACTTTCTGCGTGTTGGAAATCAAAAACCATATATGAGAATCAAAAACACTCAAATTGGCACTAAAAACACTAAAACTGACGATAAAAAACATTACAAACAGATATCAATTAACAAACATATTTGAACAATGTCATGGCTAAGAACCTTATGGATTTATATCTTAAAGGTTTCTGGATATTAAAAGCAAATACTTATGGATATGATTTAACAAGCATATTTAAACAAGATCATGGCCAACAAACCTTTTGTTTATCAATGTTAAAGGTTTATGTCTATTAATAGCAAAGGCTTAAGGATATTAATTAGAAATCACATTAGAACAAGGCCATAGCTAACAAGCCTTATGAATTTCAATCTTAAAGTTTTCTAAATATTAATAGCAAAGGCTTCTGGCTATAAATTATCAAGCACATATGAACAAGGTCATGATCAACAAACCTTTTGGATATCAATTTAAAGATTTCTGGACATTAATATCAAACGCTTCTGGATATAAATCTCAAAGGTTTCTGGATATCAATATCAAAGGCTTGTGGATATGTAATTGAGTTTATGTAGTCGTTTGAGCGCATGCGCAGCAATGAGCGTAACTTTTTCTCCCGATTAACCATGAAATGCATTGTATATCAAATCGAAGGAAATTTTGAGACCTTCAAAAGTCATCGGGCTTTGCCTTTTGATATAGGGATTAAAACCCCCAAAAAGACGTCATTTAGGTTAGGCCCCAAACACGCTTTTGAGTTCTAATAAATGAAGTGTTAAAAGATGGCAAGTGGTAGTTCTTAAGATGATTAGTTTGTGTGTTTCTGAGTGTTAGTTCATGTGTTGAATAGTGTCAGGGGTGTTGAGAAGTTCTGATTATATACAAAAATGTCACCGCGCATTTTTATAAAAAAACCAGTTACTTGAAAAAATGTCACCGCGCATTTAAAAATACATTTTTCCTAATCAACGATATTTCAAGTCTAAATCTTGTGACGTTTCGATTCTACTAAAGTAAAACTTGAACACTGCCTCAATCCGACATTTAAGAAATTCCTCAACGGATAATATTTTGGGCTGAGCACTTGATAATTTGGGTTGACGAGAAAACGTCCACTAGACATCTCAAAATTCATGAACCATCCTTGCGCAGTAAGAACAATGACATCCACTTCATTGTGAGACAATGTGAGATTTGTTGCAATTGCAAGATGAAAAAAAAACAACAAAAAACAAACAAACATAAAATCTCAATAAAAGAGAGAAAACAACAATGAGAGAAAGCAATGGCTCTCAATGAGAAAGATATCAACAACACAATTGCTTGTTATCTCAATATATAGATTGATATTACACATAATTGTTTTGTTGTAGAATGTGTACAATGAGAAGTAACGAAGAAGAAAATGAAGAAAAATGGCAGATTTGGTGAAGATGGAGAAGAAGGAGACTAATGTGATTACAAATATGCGGTGGCAATTTTTGTAAATATGTGAAACTTCGTGCGCGATGACATTTTTTAATTAAGTGAAATTTCGTGCACGTTGGGAATCATAAACCACATAATTGGCAACCAAAAACACTAAAACTGACGCTAAAAACCACTAAAATTGATGGTCAAAACACTACAACCGGATATCAATTAATAAGCACATTCTAACAATAACATGGTTAAGGTCATAGCCAACAAACCTTCTGGACATGAATATTAAAGATTTTTGGATATTAAAACCAAAGACTTATGGATATGAATTAACAAGCACATTTGAACAAGGTCATGGCCAACAAACCTTCTGTGTATTAATTTTAAAGGTTTATGTATATTGATAGCAAAGATTTCTGGATATGAATTAACACGCACATGTGAACAAGGTCATGGCCAACAAACCTTCTAGATATCAATTTTAAAGGTTTCTGAATATTAATAGGAAAAAATTATGGATATGAATTAACAAACACATTTGAAAAAGGTAATGACCAACAAACCTTCTGTATATCAATCTTAAAAGTTTTTGAATACTAAAAGCAAAGGCTTCTGGATATGAATTAAGAAACACATTTGAACAAGGTTATGTCCAACAAACCTTCTGATATCAATATCAAAGATTTCTGAATATCAATATCAAAAACTTCAGGATATGTAATTTAGTTTATGGACTCGTTTGAGGTAATTGAGTTTATGGACTCGTTTGAGCTCATGGACGGTAATGAGCGTAACTTTTTACTCCTGATAAACCACGAAACGCACAACATATCGAATCGAATGTAATTTCGAGACCTTCAAAAGTCATTAGACTTTGCCTTTTGAAATAGGGTTTAAAAACTGTTAGGACCTAACTATGTAAGCCACATAGTTACCATAGGTTTTGACAAAGAAATATATCATATGTTATCTGACAGCCAAGATAACATATGACCTTGGACAGCTAAGCCATCAACTTCAATCTGCACTCCTATATATATATCAACTGGACAGCTATGATTCAAATCATCCCTCTAAGATATCACTCAAAACCTCTCATATACATTAATGCATCTAAATTACATGTGTAGTATGATGTATTACTTAATGCCTAAACCTTCTAGATCAGAACTTAGCTCTGACAGCTAAGGTTCTCTCACAGCAAAGGTTTCACTCCTCAACAGCTATGATCTTCAACATCAACAGCTATGAAGAAATCCTGTGATGACCAAGATATGCCTTGTCCAAATCTCTCCATACAGATGTTGCCAGCTCATCTCCATAAAGATCACATGCCTGGTTGCAGATTCCAGCTATTTTATTCTCCAGTCAACAAAGGCTCTAAATGCAACTCCAACATGCATTTACTCCCTTGTCTCCTTGTCTCCTCCAACGGCTATTTCCTAGCTTATAAAAGGAACTCTCCAAGACTGAAGACACACCCCTTTTCACACACAACTTCTACAAACCTTGCATCCAAACCTTCTCAACCTGCAACCAATAATCAAAACAATATTAAGACACTTGTAATCGATCTCGGGTGTATAAACTGATTTGTAAGAACCCCTTAAGATCGACTTTAAGTGGGTAGTGTGAATAGCTCAGATTAGAGCTTGATCCCTAATAGACTGTACTTATTAGGAAGAGGAAGTTCAAGGAACTTGCCTATCCAATCCTTTGTAAATCTTAACGGGAACTAGATTTAAGTGGATTGATCTCACTTGTCAAGGTTGACAGTGAGGGTGGACGTAGGAGGAGTGAACTCTGAACCACCTTAAAATTCCTTGTGTTCAATTGGTATTATCACACAACACACACACACATATACACACACATACACTATTCACTTGTCTTTACATTATTTCAAACACTTTTATTCCACTGCACATTTAACTCCAATCTTTAAAACTAGTTAACCTCGACGACTAAGATTTCACCTCAGCTGTCAAACCTTAACTGCCTAACCTTTAATTTGATCTAAGCAAACAGGACCTTTCAATTGGTATCAAAGCTTGTCTTCACACATAAAAGTCTAACAACTTGTGAAGGATCAACTACCAACCCACCATGCCTCAACCAAGAAGAAATAATGAGAAAGACATTCCCCACATTGATATTTGTGGATCATTTGAAATATATGCATCAAAAATCAAAACTTACCTTGATGCCAACAGTATCTGGAACTGGTTTGCCCTTGAAAATGAAGTCACATATCCTGTATCTGTTGATACAAATGGTGGACCTAGCAAAGTTAAATCTCCTGAATTACGGGTGATTCAGAAAGGCAACTTGTTAGTGCTAACCTTAAAGTCAAGAACATACTCCAAAAGAGTGTCAATGACTCTCTTGCTCAAGAAATTGCCAAGGAGCCAACTGCAAAGGCAGCTTGGGAACTCATTCATACCAAGTTCCAAAAACACACTA
The DNA here is from genome assembly GCA_022495995.1 of Adenophora triphylla var. japonica. Classification (NCBI taxonomy): domain Eukaryota; kingdom Viridiplantae; phylum Streptophyta; class Magnoliopsida; order Asterales; family Campanulaceae; genus Adenophora; species Adenophora triphylla. The sequence continues at coordinate 164,859 of JAFEMH010004531.1, read as the reverse complement.
GTGTTAGAACACAAAACCTATACAATCTTCTTAGACAACTTGACAACTTCAAATTCTACCCTGGTGAGAAAGTAAGTGCTGCAAAACCAAGGTTTGAAGACTTGGTAAGATCCATTCTTTGATCATGGTAAAACTTTTGAGAACCAAGACTTGTGTCTCAAAATATACTCCAACCTTCCTCAAGAATATGAGAAGGTAGCTTTGCCAATAAGAGAAGGCTCGAGAATGGAGCACCATGACTGTTGAACAATACTTTGGTAAACTTGAAGCCTATGAACTAGAAGGAATGATAAAACTTCAACTGTTCCCTCCATCTCACAAACTCTTGCCTTAGGCGCCCAAGAAACCACCCAAAAACCAATTACCCAACAAGATATTGATTCTATGGTTCTTCTCTCCCTCCCAAAAGTAAACCTTCCCTCAAATAACCTCTCCCAAGGAGATCTACCAAGCCTCATATCCATGGCCGTCGAAACACCTTGAGAGCACATAAGAAGTCCTTTGAGAGAAGCTATAGCCCATCCACCTACGATCAAGAGAACCCTAAAAAGAAAGTTGAATGCTTCAACTAAGAAGCTTGGACATTACTCCTCGATTGTCTGAACCAAGGAAACCTAAGGAAAGTCAAACAGCTAAGAAATTCTCATACTCTAAAGAGATAATTCATAGTTCAAGATGCAAGCTGCTACAATTGCACAAAGAAGAAGAATGAGAAGAATAAAGAGCAAGTATTGATTCTTTGACTCATCCAAGTTCGGTGATGAGGAATGTGAGTACGGTGACTACGAAAGTGAAGGAGAAGAAGCAATGATATGCTTGATGGTGGAGATGATGAAAACTCGGACAATGAAGAGGATCTTGAAGCCTTAGCTGTTCTTTGAGGAACTAAAACAGTACCTCAATTCAATACCTTAAATAATGAAGAATTTAAACAATTAGTCGGTACTTTATTAATTCAAATAAAAAGACACCAAACTGGCTTTGCTTCATTACTCACCGACAATCTATCCCAAAGTAAAACCATTGAGAACCTTGAAAAAGCCAATCAAGGTGCGAAAGTCCAAAACCTTATGCTTGAAAAAGCCAATGAAGATCCGATGACTATGAATTCCAAACTTCGAAACCAACATCAATCTTGAAAAGGAAAATGAATCCTTCGAAAGAAGTTTAAAACACGGAATGCTCTGGAGAAGCCTTGACCCATTTTAGCTACAACCAAAGACACCCAAGTGACAAATCGGGAATTGGAGCTAACAATCCTACTATGTACACATATACCCCTCTTCTTGATGAAAGGGCAATTGACAAAATGGTTCTTGAAAGCATGAACTATGTCAAAGTCCAAGAAAATGTTTATCCTATCCAAACCAAGGAAGATCTCAAGGAAAAAGGAAAAATGGATGAAGCTAGCTCCGGCCACACCGATGTATCAACTCCAAATAGCCCCACTCACACCGACAAAACTCATATAGCCATGCTAAACAAATAAAAGGAAAAGGAGAACAAGCAAGCAAAGGTAAATACATATGGCAAAAGAAAGGAATCAAGGAGCAAATGAAGGAGAACCAATCAAGACATGACGGACACAGAGGTCTCCTAGACAACCAAGACATGGTGGACAGCAGAGGTTTCCTAGACGGCCAAGATATGGTGAGCAGTGAGGTCTCCAAGACAAAGAAAGATTCTATGATCATCACTCATATGCCAAACCTCAAAGACCTAACTGGCCATTCTCTAATGGAAGAAACCATGCCCAACACAATACCTCTCCTAGATCATCTCATAATTCCCCAAGCCATTCTCGGTTTCATAACCAAAATCTATTCTCTTCTCCCAACCAATTTCTTAATCAAACCCAACCTATTGCTCCTACTCCCTATATGCCGCAAATCATGGGATATTATAATGCCCTAAACCAAGTACTTTGGAAAGAGAGCAATGAACAAAGCTAGGGGACCAAAGAAATTCTAATCCTTTGGACCCAAAAGAATAAAGGGTACCATAAATGTATTTTGTTGTTTTGTAGGAACCTAGGAAAGGAATATGGTACTTGGACGGTGGATGCGACGGGCACATGACTTACAACAAGGAGTGGCTACAACAATATGTCCCCAAAAATGGTCCAAATGTAACTTTTGGTGACAATTCTCAAGCCAAAGTCAAAGGATCAGAAACCTTGTTACTAAAGATATTATTTTCACTAATGTATCTTATGTAGAGGGTCTCGAAGCACAATTTGATTAGCCTTAGTCGATTTGTGATAAGGGATATCATGTTGAATGTTCCAAGAACCACCGCATTGTCAAGGATGTCAACAACAAATCAATCCTCATTTGGAATAAGAAAAGGCAATCTCTACTGTCTAAACCTTGAAATTGTGGATTCCTCGGATGCCCATTGCCTACTCTCCTTGATCAATACGACATGTCTTGGTTATGGCACAAAAGATTAGCTCACCTAAACACGAAAAGCATCTCAAAACTAGCCAACTCCAACCTAGTAAAAGGCCTACCCAAAATACCCTTCAAAAAGGACAAGTTATGCAAAGCTTGTCAATGTGGAAAACAAAAGAAAACCTCCTTCACCGCCAAAACCGGACTAGATACCTCTAAACCTCTTCAACTTCTTCACATGGACCTTTTTGGACCTATCGTAACTAGATCTCTTGGTGGAAAGAGATACTCTCTTGTTGTAGTTGATGACTACACTAGATTTACTTGGATCATCCTCCTTGAATCCAAAAAGGATACTTTGGAACAACTTGTCAAATTGTTCAATAAAATTCAAAACCAAAAGGGTTTATCCATCATCAAAATTAGATCAGGATCATGGTAAGGAATTTGAGAACAACGGTGTTGAAGAATACCGTGATCAAAAAGGGATTGAGCACAACTTTTCTGCTCCTAGAACTCCTCGGCAAAATGGAGTTGCGAAAGAAAGAATAGAACAATTTGTGAGGCGGCAAGGTCTATGCTTTGTCGAACACAACCTTCCCAAATATTTTTGGGGTGAAGCAGTAACCACTGCTGTCTATGTTCAAAACAAGACCCTCATCAACAAGTTTCACTCCAAGACTCCTTATGAACTTTGGAATGGAAGAACACCAACCATTTCATACTTCCATGGCTTTGGAAGTAGATGCTTCATACACAACAATGGGACAAATAATCTTGACAAATTTGATTCAAAGAGTGATGAAGGAATTTTCCTTGGATACTCCAATACTAGCCAAGCCTATAGAGTTTACACCAAAAGAATACTTGTTGTAGAGGAATCAATTCATGTAGACTTTGATGAAAATAATGACCAAAGTCACACCGAGCTATGTGATTTTGATGAAGGCTGTGGGCAACTCGGATAACCTACCCGAGGTTTCTCCTGTTCATGACCCCTCTTGTCTCATCCTGAAGAAGATTCACCTTCCCTTCCTTATATAGTGCCCAAAGACACAAATAAACAATCAACTTTGCCTGACCATGAAACCTCTCTCAACAAGAAAGGTGCATCGGACCATGATGCATCAATTAACCTTCCTTCATCCAACCATCAAAATCCCCTTGAAGAAGACCCTATCCAATCGATAACAACTCCTCTCAATCAATTCCTCAACTGAAATCATTACCCACATGATCCCTCCAAACAAAAACATCTATATAGATCTTCCTATACACAAAATGGACATACCACCTAACATGCCATTCTTGACTCTCTAATGAGTGCCTTCATCTCCCAAATTGAACCCAAAAAGATAAATGAAGCTCTTCAAGACCCAGACTGGATAGAAGCAATGGAGGAAGAACTAGAGCAATTTGAAAGAAACAAAGTTTGGAAGCTTGTTCCTAAGCCAAAGAACCAAACTGTCATTGGAACAAGATGGGTGTTTAGGAATAAAATGAATGAAGAGGGTGTTGTAGTAAGAAACAAAGCTAGACTGGTTGCTCAAGGATACAGACAAGAAGAAGGCATTGACTATGATGAGACTTTTGCACCAGTTGCAAGACTTGAAGCTATAAGGCTATTTCTTGCCTATGCTTCATTTAAGAAGATGAAAGTGTTTCAAATGGATGTTAAGAGTTCATTTCTAAATGGAGTCCTAAATGAAAAGGTGTTTGTTTCTCAACCTCCTGGATTTGAGCATCCCAAGTTTCCTGATCATGTATATAAATTGGACAAAGCACCTCTGAAAAGCCTTGACAGCTAAGGACTGTCAATCCTGTTTATCCCATAGCTGATCTTGGAAGCAATCATCCCCATATCCTCTATCACTATAAATAATGTCTGGAGCTTGATATGCACTCTCTTTGATATCTCCATATCTCTCCAACCAAACAGGGTGCCTTTCCATAAATGGATCAATAGCAGAGGTTGAGCACTGCAAAGAAGGACAGACCCTCCTTGGCCACCACTCTTCAACTGCATTATAGGGAGGATACTCACTAAGTGGTGAGATAAAGTCAAGGTACCTGAAGAATTTGCACTTACTGTGCAATGATAGCTTGATCGACCGAGGACCTTCATCCTCCTCACCATTTAGAGCAGCTGGACTCAAACACTTGAGAAATTGAGAAAACAACTTCATATAGACTTTGGAAGGAGAACTTTGTACTCCTGCAAAGTTATCTCCAGTTCCCTCAAGAACTGTTTGGCTAAGAGTTAGAGAATCTCGGTGACAGTGTGAATTCCTTGACGGCTATGAAATCAGTTGACCAATTTTTGTGTCAACCTTAATCCTTTCATCACCTGTCAAGCTTCACTAGCTCTCCCAAGGTATAAACCCTTTCCACCTTGTCCTTAACTGGCCTACTTGATTCTCCTTCTCTCTCCTTTCTTGACAAACTTAACCTTAGCCGCCGATCACCGGTTCCCCTTCCACTATCTTAGCCTTACCCTTACTTTTTGCTCTCCCTCTCAACCTATTTTCTTCACCTTCCAAAAGTGCTAATCTCTCCTCCTCCCAAAACTTCTTTCTTATCTCTCTCTCCTTCAACTCCTCCTCCTTATTGGGATCATCTTTTAATATTTGATCCACCTCCTGCTCCAAACCTATATCGGTTTGGAGCCTATATGACATAAACTCCCTCTCAAACCTTGCCTCTCGTGTTTCATCTACCCTTGGACTTTGAAAAACAAGTCTCTTTGCGATCTTAGCCATTTTGCTAGGACTGAACTTTGAAACAAGTCTTCCCATTTTCTATGAATGAAATGAATTTGGTAAATTTCTTCATCTGAACCATTTCCTTTTATAGCCAAATTCAGTTTCAGTCAAATTAGTGGCAATGATCATTCAAAATAGACTTGGCTGGTAATTAAGTCTGACAGCTATGAATTTAGTTCTTGCCAAATCGAGGAAGTTTTGGAACTTGCCACTAACACATATCTATTAATGTCTCTGTTTATTCCCTCTGAAATTTCGCCTTTGTGTACGGAAATAACTCCCATGTTTTATGGGAAGTTATTGTACAAGTAATGAGTGGAGACAAATATCACTGTTCATGAACAGTCTCCCTCTTAAATGCAAATTTTAACCGTTGCAGTAACCCACGTATTAGCCGTTGAACTCCACCAATCCCCATATCAAAACTATCATTTAACCTTGCGATTTAATCCCTCAGTTAAACAATCACTATTCTCCCTTCCAAATTCATTCTTTGATTCCCTCTGTTTTTCTCATAAACCCTAAAAACTCTCTGTTCTAAGTTCAAACATGTCTTACCCTGAAGCCCATGGATACTTCATCAAACCTGAGTTCTATGAGCACAATGTTGGAGCTCTCATCAAAGAACTCTTGGAATCCAATCATCTCTGCAATATGATGGAAGCTCAACCTCCTATTTATGAGAAGCTGTGCAGAGAGATTTTTATGAAAGGAGAAAGACAATCAACTGGGGCAATCAAAACCACCATTGAAGGTACTGAAATCAATGTGACCCCCAAGATTGTGTCCAAGGTTTACAACATCCCTATCAAAAGCAATGGTGTTTCAAATCTACGGAATAGGAAAGACAACAACCCGGAACCATTCTACAAAAGGTTCTTTGACAAACCAAGCTGCAATTATCTATTGGTTCAGGACAAACCAATCAAAAAGAAGGACCTTGATTTGTTCAAATCAACCCTAATGGATGTTGTAATCAAAGGGTTTGATGGAAAGCAGTCATCATTTGATCAAATAAGCCCTAATGAATGGAAGCAAGCCCTAAGTTTGATAACCAAAGAAGTAAACTGGAGTGTTGCTTTACTTCACAACTTTCAATTAGCCATATCTCCCTCTCCTTGGAAATACAAGAAACAAAATCCAAGGATGAACAATTTCAGATTCATGAGTGGAATTCTCCATCACCTTATTCCAAGGTTGAATCCTCCCCTAAAGGATGAGTGGCTTGAGTCTGCATCTCTAGTATCAACCAGAAGCTTCAACTTGAGCACCTTCAAACTGAAGGGCAAGAAGAAATTAGAGCTTGGGGACAGCTCTGAGAATTTTGATGAAGCCTCTCAAAGATTGAAAGAGAAAACTGAGAAGGATATGAAGATATGGCAGGGATTGGTAAACATGGTGAATGACAAAAGATCCAAGAGAAAGCATGACAAAGGTGTTGTCATAAAAGAAAGAGCTCAAGAGACTTCTCCAGCCAAAATCAAAAGAAGAAAAAGCCTAGCCAAGATGAAGAAAACAGAAAGGGAAAGAAGCTTAGTAAAGGAAAGCAAATTCAAGAAGAGATAGCCGTTGAGCAAGAAAGTGCTCAAGAAACCGACAAAGGAAAGATGGTAGCCGAGGAGCACGCCGACGGTGAAGATACTCGCCGATCCTATCTTCAAGGATATTGATGAGTATGATGGTGAAGAAGAAGAAATCCCCGATGTTGTGTATGCTTTGGTGAAGCTCAAGGTAATGAAGTTTGATGAAGATATGAGAAGAGTTGCTTTGAGTCACTAATGGAAGTGAGGACAGCTAAGGTTGGACGGTCATCCGGGGAGTATGGAAGCTTCATCTCTCGACGCCTAAGGTTGTCTCAAGTGTTGAAACCACATCCAAGGTAACCTCTAAGCATTCTCTTACTCTCGCACTTTCTCTAGGAAAAGAAAAACAGATAAAGATGCTCCCCCATCCAAAAAGTTGAAACCAACCACTCCTCAACCCTCCTCATCCAAAGACCAATCTAGTTCACCTCATGACTCTGTGGCTCAAGGCATCCTAAATCTTAATCCCTCTAACATTAGTCCAAATGAGCCAAGTGTTGAAAAAGATAGGGGGAATAGCTCTAGCTCTGAAAAGGATGAGCCTCTGTTAAGGGGGAATAAAAGTCCTATGTCTCTCGTTCTGACAGCTATCCCTCTCTTCAGTCAAGAATCTCCCTCTGATAGTCCCTCAGATCCTTCCCCCATCCCTGAAAACGTCTTCAAAGCTTCTGAAGGACTTTCCTTAGAGGATCCCAAGCATGTCCCTGCTATTATCTATTACTTAAGACAAGTGCTAACAGAGGAAGAAACCCAATAAGCCTTGAAACTTATCAAACACAGAGATTTGGCCAAGAAAGTAAGCATTCCTGCACCTGAACCCATTCCTGCACCTGAACCCATTCCTGAAACTGAACCTCAACCTAATCTTGAACCTGAACCTCAACCTGGTCAAGAACCTCAATTTAAACCTAGTGAGCCTGATCAAAACCAAGAAACTGTTGATCCCTCCCTTGAATCTGAAATCCTTCCTACTTGTGAACCTTGGATTTTAGATTGTGACATTGACTTTTCCTTCCCCTCTATCATGGCTGCCCACCAAAGATTGAAGGATATTTCCCATTTCCCTGAAATTGCCAATCCTCACCTAGTCTCCAATCCTTGGCTGTTAAGCAAAAATTCCATTATGATTCATGCAAGGAATAGATGTGGCCTCATAGTGTTTGCCCATGAGGAATGGAAAAAGTACAGAATAGCTCTTCCCAACTCCTTCTTTCACAAAGCCCCCTTACTACCCAAATTCATGGATATCTCTACCATAATAGATTGGGAAATTTTGTTCTCCCAGCTCCTCTCTTCAAATATCAATGAATGCATTTATATGCCTTCATCCCTGGTGTATGCCCTATGCATTGAGCTTGCCAAAGAAATGTATTGGAGGATTTGCCTCAATAAATCCATTATCATGGCTGTCATTGCAAGACCAAGCCTGACAGCTATGTTTCCCCCTTCATCTTCAGTACCCTCTTCATTCATCCCCCTAAACACAAGATCTCTCCAAACCAACCTTCCTCCAAACTTCAATCCTTCAACTTTTGTGCCCCCATATCATGTGACCATTACAGACATGCAAAGATTTACAAGGTCAATGATAACCAAGATGAGACACATTTTGGAAGTCTCAATTGTGTCAAAATCTGAGAGGACGGCCTCCACAGGAAAGGCCATTGAATCGATGAAGAAGCTGTGAACCTGGGAAAAAGAGCCTCTGGTGCTGCTCCAAATGTTATTGTGTCAAGTGATGATGAAGATAGTGCTCCTGTGATGAAACAGCATCAACTCTCAACCTCTACTGTTCTCACTGTCTCAACTGATCCACCTCTACATCAAACTCAACAACCCATCTCTCTTCAATCAAACCCCTTCTTTTCTAACCTATTTGCAGGAACAAGGGGTCAAAGCTCAAAACCAAAGAAGGCTCCCTTATGGGGTACTATGAGATTGAGAAATGATGAAGAGCCTCTGTCCAAAGCTGTTCTCAAGGAAAGGCAAAACCAAACCTTCACCTATGATGATGAGATGAGCTGGGAATGGAACAATGAGATGTACTACAGAGGTGTTGAGGACAAGATGAAGAGAGTGCTACTTGCAGAAAGAGAGGAGATCCTTGCAGCAAGAAGAGAAAGAGATGAATTTTCTTAAGAAAATGTTATGTCTTTTTGGATAAGTACTCTTTAATCCATACTTTTAATTCCTGCTTTTAAAAACATTGTTTATTTTGGTTAATATGTTTTGTTTTAAAGACTCAGTTGATTGAATCAAGAAGATTGTTCTCATCTTCATTGGTATATTCATTCTTGAGTATCTTGCAGGTTATATCGTTATTAGATATATTACTTTGCCAAAAAGGGGGAAATTGTTAGGACCTAACTATGTAAGCCACATAGTTACCATAGGTTTTGACAAAGAAATATATCATATGTTATCTGACAGCCAAGATAACATATGACCTTGGACAGCTAAGCCATCAACTTCAATCTACACTCCTATATATATATCAACTGGACAGCTATGATTCAAATCATCCCTCTAAGATATCACTCAAAACCTCTCATATACATTAATGCATCTAAATTACATGTGTAGTATGATGTATTACTTAATGCCTAAACCTTCTAGATCAGAACTTAGCTCGACGGCTAAGGTTCTCTCACAGCAAAGGTTTCACTCCTCAACAGCTATGATCTTCAACATCAACAGCTATGAAGAAATCCTGTGATGACCAAGATATGCCTTGTCCAAATCTCTCCATACGAGATGTTGCCGGCTCATCTCCATAAAGATCACATGCCCGGTTGCAGATTCCGGCTATTTTATTCTCCAATAACAAAGGCTCTAAATGCAACTCCAACATGCATTTACTCCCTTGTCTCCTTGTCTCCTCCAACGGCTATTTCCTAGCTTATAAAAGGAACTCTCCAAGACTGAAGACACACCCCTTTTCACACACAACTTCTACAAACCTTGCATCCAAACCTTCTCAACCTGCAACCAATAATCAAAACAATATTAAGACACTTGTAACTGATCTCAGGTGTATAAACTGATTTGTAAGAACCCCTTAAGACTGACTTTAAGTGGGTAGTGTGAATAGCTCAGATTAGAGCTTGATCCCTAATAGACTGTACTTATTAGGAAGAGGAAGTTCAAGGAACTTGCCTATCCAATCCTTTGTAAATCTTAACGGGAACTAGATTTAAGTGGATTGATCTCACTTGTCAAGGTTGACAGTGAGGGTGGACGTAGGAGGAGTGAACTCTGAACCACCTTAAAATTCCTTGTGTTCAATTGGTATTATCACACAACACACACACACATATACACACACATACACTATTCACTTGTCTTTACATTATTTCAAACACTTTTATTCCGCTGCACATTTAACTCCAATCTTTAAAACCAGTTAACCTCTGACAGCTAAGATTTCACCTCAGCTGTCAAACCTTAACTGCCTAACCTTTAATTTGATCTAAGCAAACAGGACCTTTCAAAAACCTCAAAAAATATTATTTAGACCCTCAAACATGCTTTTGAAGTTTTTATAAATGAAGTCTTAAAAGATGATCAGTTTGTGTGTTACTGAGTGTTGGTTCGTGTGTTGAAGAGTGTCACGGTGTGTTAAAAAGTTCTGATTACTTACAAAAATGTCCCGTGCGTTTTTAAAAATGTTGCAATTATATGCACATTTAAAAATATGTTTTTCCTGATCAATAGGGAAAAAACGTATTTTTAAAAAAAAATAACTCAAATTTTGGATCCTAATATGTAATTTTCCCCTTTATTTTATTTTATGGGGCTTAAACTTAGCATCCACAAATTTGTAAAACTTTTAACCTCTATTTTTTTAATAACAATTGAGGTTGTTAAATAATGCTTTCAGACCGGCAGCAAGCTGCATATTCTAACTGCTTAATATACGTACCTAAATATATGACTAATGAATTGAGCTGACTATACGTATCTTTCTCTCCAAAAATAAATATTTTTTTTGCATTAAAAATAAAAATTAGCATTTTTTCGTCTCAAAATCATATTCGTAGTTGTCAAGTTAAATATTTAAAAATGGAAAGTTATTTGCTTGTAATGTTTTTTTTAAAGGATCTTGTACTTTAATAAAATTATAATAGAACTGTTTTATATTTTTAAAGTATAAATTTTAGTATGGCTCTAGTTAAATGGATTTCATTTGATGAGGTTTTTATTTATTTATTTATTTGAAAGAGAGTATGCTAGAGAAGTTAAAATTCAGTTCTTATTTTTTGGTTTACGCATTCGGTGGTAAACTAGTTTTAACATATATCAAATATGCTTAATAAATCATTTTTAAAATACGTAAGAGAAATTTGTAAGTCATTTATTTTAAAAAATGGAGAAAACGTTTTTTTCATTTTTTTAATTTTCATCCAACAACGAAAAATGAAGAAAATATTTTCTCCAAAACAAACATAACCTAAAATTCATTTCTAGAAGATGTGAAGAGTTTTCAAGTAGGAAGCAAATTCATAATGGTTGTAACCAATTTGGAGGCACCGATAGATCAACTTGTCAACCGTTTCTTTTGAATATTATTATCTGTTTGAGTGGGAAATGAGCCATCGGAATTTCCCGCAGTCATTCTTTTTTTTTTTTTTTCTTAAATTCTCATTTGTTCTCACCACAAATGTTTATTAAAATATGTTAATTTACATAAGTCAATATTTTGTAATCCCTCCGCCCCAAAATATTTGTCTCATTTGACTTTTTTGTTGAACTTTGACCACAAATATATGACAATTTAATCATGTTCATGAAATTCTAAAAATTCCTATTAATTTACCATTAATAATATTATCAACAACAGTTTTTAGAATTTCATAAACATGATTAATCTCTCATAAATTTGTGGTCAAAGTTTAACAAAAAAGTCAAATGGGGCAAACATTTTGAAACGGAGGGAGTATGATTGAACTAGTGTGAAGCACTTACCATTATATTATAACAATTGGTGTTATCGAGTATATGTAGTCCAATTAGGGTTCGATTAAAACGCAGTTTAATATCAAACCGAATTAAATCATACGATTTGATGTGTTTAAGTATAAATGATTTGGTTCGATCTTAATTATCGGCAAAACACATGGTTCGATTTGTTTTGTGGTCTTATCCTCCCATACCAACTCAAATCGAACCAATCCAAACCGCGATTCGAAACCGCGAGACTGAACCGCGAAACCAAACAGTCAAACCAAATCACATTACATTACATAAACTAATCATAACTCCCATTTTGTATATTTATATAATATTTTCTATATTTATTGTTAAACTAATAAAAAAAACTACATTAAATAGAATAATATTAGCCCTCGTTTTGTATTTTATTTAATATTAATTTCATTATTTGTTATCTTCATTGCAACACGCAAATAATCAAGTTCTCTCACAATCGACATTGTAAGGTATTTTTCTTCATTTGGCTCCTTTCTTCTTATAATCTCTCTCTTCCTCCAAATTTCCTCTTAAACGTCCGCATCTTTCGCTTTTACTTCGTGATCGTAGAAAATTTAAACAAATCTGATAATGTGTTGCGATTTGAATCGTGGTTTGGACCGTAGTCTAAACCATAATTTGAATCAAGGTCTGAACTGTGGTTAGAACCAAATAATTGAATCGCAGTTTGAATCAAATCGAACCAAACCATAGCGATTCGGTTTGAAATTTTTCATGATTCGATTCGATTTAAATTTTTTTCAAACCGATAACTAGTGGTTCGATACTTAATTTCCCACAAATTGAACCAAATTAAACCATTTACACCCCTAACAACAATATTGTACACCTAATATTGAAAGAGAATTAACTAAAACGTGTTGGTGTTAACTCTTGTCAATAAATAATAGGTGTACAATATTGGTGTTAGGGGTATAAATGGTTCGGTTTGATTTGATTTGAAAAAATTTACGGATCGAACAACTAGTTATCGGTTTGGGAAATTTTCAAACAAAATTGAATCATGAAAAAATTCAAACCGAACATAACCAAACCTTTATGGTTTGGTTCGGTTTGGTTCGGTTTGGTTCAAACTGCGGTTCAATTATGTGGTTCAAACCGCGTTCAGATTGCGGTCCAGACCGTGATTCAAATCATGATTTAGACTACGGTTCAAACCACGATTCAAATCGCAACTCAATTACATATTTGGTTAAATTTTTCGTGATCTCGGAGGAAGAGCGAAAAATGCGAGTGTTAAGAGGAAAGTCGGAGGAAGAGAGTGACTAGAGGAAGAAAGAGGCCGAAATAAGAAAAACACTTTATAATCTTCGTTTGTGTAGAGAACTTAGCTATTTATTTGTCGCAATAACGATAACAAATGATGAAATATATATTAAATAAGATAAACAATGGTGGTTAGAATTAGTGTATTTAATGTAGGTTTTTTTATTGATCTAACAGATAAATATACGAAAATATTAAATAAGATACAAAAGGGGGGTTAGGATTAATTAGTTTATGTAATTTGGTTTGGTCTCGCAATTCGATTTGGTGGTTCGATCTCAAATCGTGGTTTGGTTTGGTTTGGTTTGATCTCGAACCACTTACACCCTTAATTCAAAACGGTATCTCATTAAAAAGCTTCACCTTTCTTAAAATGGTAAGAATTGTCGGACGATCACTTGTCAACCTCACTCATTTTTACCCCTCTGATAATTAGGGCTCGTTTGATTTAGCTTATTGATATGTGCTGATGACTTATGACTTATGAATGATAACTTATGACTGATGAGTTGATATATGATGTTGCTTGATTTAGTTTTTTTAAAGTACTGATGAGTTGTCATAAGTAAGTATGTAAGTATGACTATTTGATTAGTAAGTATGTGCTGATGACTTATTATTATTTCATTTATTATTATTATTATTATTATTATTATTATTATTATTATTATTATTATTATTATTATTATTATTATTATTATTATTATTATTATTATTATTATTATTATTATTATTATTATTATTATTGTTATTATTATTATTATTATTATTATTACTTTATTATTATTATTATTATTATTTTATTATTATTATTATTATTAATTTTATTATTGTTATTATTATTATTATTATTATTTTATTATTTTATTATTATTTTATTATTATTATTATTATATTATTATTATTATTATTTATTATTTTTATTATTATTTTATTATTATTATTATTATTATTATTATTTTATTATTATCATCATTATTATTATATTATTATTATTATTTTATTATTATTATTTTATTATTATTGTTTTATTATTTTATTATTGTTATTATTATTATTATTATTATTTTATTATTGTTATTATTATTATTATTATTATTATTATTATTATTATTATTATTATTATTATTATTATTATTATTATTATTATTATTATTATTATTATTATTATTATTATTATTATTATTATTATTATTATTATTATTATTATTATCAATAAAGAAGAGAACTTACATGTTTTTGAAAAGTAGAATTAAGCACTAGGCTTAGTGCTTACAACTTATAACATTACATGTGCTTTAAGTGGCTTGTATATGACTTATGATTTATCTTAGTCTAAGTGAAATCAAACGCTTCAAAAACAACTTATGAAAAGTCATAAGTCATAAACACTTTCAGATAAGCGAAATCAAACAGACCCTTAAATTGTGAGTTTCATTTGTCAATCTTACTCACTTTTTCTCTTTACACATTTCAATTGTGGGACCCAATTGTCAGTCTCACTCACTCTCTCCACTCACAACCCATTTTCTACTCATCTTTTTTCTTAATTTTCGTGTCCCACAAAAATGGTGTAGCTTCAGTCGGTCCGAGACAGAGGAAATATTGTCCAATGCAATCACTATTTGACGATCAACTTTATCTCTAAATCAAATCAAAGTCCCTAATAATAGTAGGATAACTAGACATCTCAACTGGATTCTGTACGGGAGTGGAGTCCTAAAACATAATGGAGACGGAGTAGAATAGGAAGCCTAAATCATTAAGAGGGTTGGGTTGAGATCAAATTGAAAAACGAGGAGGAAAAGGAACACAATTTTGGCCAGGAGAAGTAGCACGACCGTGCTAAGGAGCAACACACGGTTGTGCCGCTGAAGATTAGTTTTCAGATTTTTTGGTGAGCACGATCGTGTCATTACGTGCAAAACATTCCTGCCAGATTTTGTTTCCTATTTCAACGAGATTTCTTCTACGAATAGATTTAGTACTTCCTTGTACAACTATAAATACATAGACACGACCTATAACACATTGTAGCACGTATTTGAGAGAATAATTAGTTTATTCCTGGCTTGGCATCGCCCCCAGACGTACTTGATTTGTTCAAGAAATCGGGTTAACAATTTCTTGTGTATGTGTGTATGTTCTTTCATATATTGGTGTGTGTGATTGTGTTTGATTATTGACATTGATTGTGTGGGTATTGCTAAATTTCCCAACAACCGGTATCAAAGCTTTGGTCATTGATCCAAAGTTCATTAGTTGATTTTTGGATCTCATTCTTGGGGATTCTGTAAAGTAATCAAGATGGGCAAATCAACAATTGAGAAATTCAATGGAGCAAATTTCACGTTTTGGATAACGAGGATTACAGACTGTCTCTATACTATGGATCTTTATCTTGCCTTGGGAGAGAAACCTACAACCATGTCAAAGGGAGATTGGGAGACGCTAGATCGAAAGACGATAGGTAGGGTGAGATGCACATTGATCGATGAGATCGCACAAAACATGTTGGAGGCCAAGACAACGGTGGAGATGCTACAATTGTTATCTGATATGTATGAGAAACCATCCAACATCAACAAGGTTCACTTAATGAGGAGGATGTTCAACCTAAATATGTTGGAGGGTATAACGGCGGCTCATATCAGCAGTTTCAAAGGTATGGTGGACCAATTGAAAACTGTTGGTATTACCTTTACCGACGAGGTGCAAGTTATGATATTACTTTCATCGTTGCCCGATAGTTGGGATCAGATTGTCATGGCGCTAAGTGCGTCAAAAAAAGAGGCACCATTGAAGTATGCGCAAGTCATAGATTTCATAATTGGCGAGGAGTTGCGAAGGAAGGGGAAGGGATAGACTTTAGCACAGGCACTAAGGGTGGAGAACGGTAAAGGGAGGAGAAGAGGACCGAGATCTAAGAAGCATTTGGTCAAATGCTACAAGTGTGGTGCTAAGGGTCATATTAGTTATGATTGCCCAGAGAATGCTAACGAAGGTGATGATCACGCATGACTCGTGGAGGAGTACGTTGCAGATGCATTATTCTTGGGAGAGAAGCAGTCGGATGAGGCTTGGGTGTTAGATTCAGGTGCGTCGTTTCATTCATGCAGTGGCTCAGATGAGATTGAGCAATACACCTCGGGTGATTTTTGATTGTCTATCTTGGCGATGATCAACCTTTGAAGATCATGGGAAAAGGGGATGTACCGATCAATAAACAAAGTGAGGCTGTTTTAGAGTTGCGTGATGTAAGGCACATTTCTAGCTTGAAGAGGAGATTGATTTCCATTGGACAGTTAGACAATGAGGGGTATGGAGTAACCTTCAATGGCGGGTCATGGGAAATCAGAAAAGGAGCGGAGTTAGTAGCTTTATGGAGAAATGAGAATATGTTGTACACTACCTGCAAAAACATTATTCGCTCGGGCGGGAGGAAAAGGCTAGCCGACTGGCCTCTTGGTGGAAAAGGGATAGCCATCAACAAACGGCATGTTAGGGGAAAGATGACTCAAAGTTAATCAATGCGGAGAGTAAGTCACATGGACCTAATAGAGAGCTAGGAAAGACCATGAGCATTCAATGCAAGAGACAAGGGGAGACCGTGTTTCATGGAGGGGCATTGTGAGGAAAGTGGGTTCGGAGGGAGAAGGCGAAGTTGGACTTGAATAGAGGAATCAAGGGAGAAATAGGTTCAGAGAGGCAAGAGAAACCCAACATGGAGAGGTTGAAGCGTCGCTTGGCTTCGGCTCGCCTTAGAACTTGAGCGAGTAGGCTCGGTGATGTCAAGTCAGTATGGGAGACAAATGTGTTCGAGTATCATTTCATGGTGGAAGTTGACGGTTAGTGTCTATGGTTATGATTTTAATCTCCAGGTGGGAGATTGTCCTGAGTGGAGTCCTAAAACATAATGTAGATGGAGGAGAAAAGGAAGCCTAAATCATTAATGAGGTTGGGTTGAGATCAAATTGGAAAACGAAGAAGAAAAGGAAAGCAATTTTGGCCAGGAGAAGTAGCACGACCGTGCTAATGAGCAACACACGGTCGTGCCACTGAAGATTAGTTTTCGAATTTTTTGGCGAGCACGACCGTGCTAATTATAAAGCAAGACCTTGTTAGTACGTGTGCAAAACACTTCTGCTAGATTTTGTTTCCTATTTCAACGAGATTTTTCTACGAATAGATTTAGGGCTTTCTTGTACAACTATAAATAATTAGACATGACATATAACACATTGTAACATATATTTGAGAGGATAATTAGTTTATTCCTTGTTTGGCATCGCCCCCGTACGTACTTGATTTGTTTAAGGAACCGAGTTAGCAATTTATTTGTGTGTGTTCTTCTATATATTAATGTGTGTGGGTGTATTTAATTATTATCATTGATTGTGTGAGTATTGTTAAATTTTCCAACAGATTTGTAGAGTGAGGAATGATGATCAAACAATTTTCAGTGTGCCACTTGTTCTTCTCTCTTTAGTCTTTGTTTTTAAGTAACAAAATATCATCAAGAAAAGGTTCATAATTAATGTTTGCCAGGGAACGTGTTTGGTTGAGTTGTTGACCGGCAAAATTAGATATTTATGTCATTCTAATGTTGTGCTGTAACTGCTGTTGTGCGATTTTTCTTTTTCTTTTCTTTAGCTTAGAACAAGTTTTTTCTAAAAAAAAAAAAAAACTTTGTAATATTGTCCATAAGTTTCTTTTGAAATAAATCACTTCATTTTAATTTTAAGTTTTTCATTAATTTAAATGGCTAATAAGTTCTTATTCATTCAGTATTATATTATAATGAATTCTATATACAATATTTAAAAATTATGATACTGCATCATGTCACCACTACCGCCGTTCGGAGCTGTTGCACACCGGCACCACCTGTCATAATCAATATTGTATTATATGATTATTCAGTTTTATACATTATCTTGTATATGTATTGATGCTGCAGGAATTGTGCTTATCAATCTTCCTCCACGTGGCAGGACTGATCACCTGGCTCCTTGACCTGAAAACAGAACCCACGACTAGCCGGATGTGTCTCCGGCGAAGACGCTCGGGCGTGAGAGTAAGATCACAGTTGTATATAGCTCAAAATGTATTGAATAATGAACTCAGAATACAAAATGGCAGTTACCTTTCACCGTTTGGTAGTGATGAAGTATTTATAGGCAAGAGTGATGTATTTTGGGGGAGGCGGCATGTCCTCCGAGATTATAGCGGCGGTTACTTGGTCATGGGCACGTGTCTATAACGGTCCCTGATTTGTAGGGATGTAGTTGTGAGAATTGTTCAACCAAATACGCCGACAAGTGTCAGGTCGTCACTTGTTGGTTTAGGTCGAGGTCGCCACTCGTGGAATGGTCGACCTGACTGTCGAGTAGAGCATGGTTCGTACCCGAATTGGGATTTGGATCATGAGGTCGGACTAAGTTAGGTCGGGACCTGGTAGGTCGGACCATGGGCTTAGTCGATCGATACAAGAGATGGGCTTCTGGGGCCTTGTTCTCGATTGGGTCGCCTCATTGAGAATGTGATGGCCAAGGTTGCTTGTGATTGGGCTTTACTTGCTTGGCCCACCCGACACTTTTGGTATGTTCAAGGCCCCCAACTTTCGAGTTGACTTCGTCGACTTGGAAGTTAAGAAGATTTCTTTGCCAAAAATTGCTTTACTCGAAGCTCGATACTTGTCTTTGAAGTAGGTCGACCGTGATGACGTGGCAACATCCCGATCGTTGCGACGGACGGTTGGAGATGAAGGAGCGCCGAATTTTGTCATCATTGCTACTCGACGCTTGAACTCCTTCTCGAAAACCGTTTCGGCTTTTAATTTTGGAAAATCAATTTTGATTTTCTTTTTCCTTTCCAAATTTAGGAAAATATAAATACTGTAATTCTTCTCGTATACGAATTCTTACCGTCTTCAATCTCCTCTTCTCCGGCGACAATCACGGAATTGCAAGAGAACTTAAACTCATTTCTGGCTTCAAGAACGAACTCCCTTTCTTCAGCCAATTAAGGTATTTCCCTTGTATTTTTGCTCTAGGGCTTTAATGTTGTGCAATCGTTTTTCATTTCCGCCTACGGCTAGGACCTTTAGTTGCGAACCCGGGGCCCGGTATGGCTACTTGCACCGTTAACCGTAGGGCATGTAAGAATGTGAACGGTGAGTGGAGAGTTATGTCCCCGGATGAATGTGCTTCCATTTTGACCACTTGGGGTTTGAATTACAAAGTGAGATAGGGCTGCCCATTGTAGGAGAAATTGAAAATGTGGTGATTGACGACTAACAGCTGTCGCTTTTCATTTATTCCATGAACCGCTTGACCATATTACCTTGTTTTATGTTAGGGACGTCCAAAAGCCCTCCTTTCTTAGAAATAGGATAGGCTTTCCAGGGGAGTCTAGGTCGCCCTTAGGTAGGTCGACTGAACTTGATCATAGGACTGACTCCCCTGCTTCCTCTTTTGCTTGTACAGATATGGCGACTCAAGAAGGAAATGCTGCCTCAACTTCTTCAGGTCCTCGAATCGTCGACGCCTGGGGTCCAATGTGGTGCCAGCAAGAATGAGAGGGGCTATGTTCCCAAAGGGCCATTACGAGGCAACAAGAACCCGCCCTCTAGGTATAGCATGATATGGGATTTGTGGGGTGAGTAAGGAGGATTACAGTGGGTTACTATTTACACTCGAAGGAATTCTTGAAGCTATTCAGTCTTCCTTTACCACGTATGCCACTAAGGTAGCATTCTTCTATGGTCAGGGCCTGTTCTTTGGTCTTAGGTTGCCCTTGATCCATTCATAAATGAATTTTTGGAGTGTGCCAATGCCCTTCCCCTTCAACTCGGAGCCAATGCCTGTAGGGTCCTTGTGTGTTTTGCTATGGTGTGCAGGTTCTTGGGGTATGAACCTTGCATGAGGGTGTTCAAGGAATTTTTCACCATCAAATACAAATGGGAGGATATGAGTATCGGTACCCTTCTTCTAAACCCAAATCTCCCAAACTCTTTACTAACCTCCCAATAAGCACAAAGTGGTTGGAACTCGCACGTGATAGTGGTAGAGAGTAGGTTAGGATGGGAATTTCCATTGCCCAATGATGAGACTGAAGCCGTAGATGAGGGAGATTTTTGGGAGCCGTCTTGGCATCTTAGCTTGTACAAGACCTTATGTAGGTTAGTTGAGAAAAGGCCCATCAGCTGGGAGAGTTTGCTCACCACTAAATACAACTTTACGGCCGGAATGATGCCTGGAGATGGAGGGCAGAGCCTCTTATTCCTGTGTTGAGGGGTCAAATATACCCTGACTGGATAACTCATCACTTGGGTAAGTTTGGAGATATGTGCCAACTTTGTAAGAAAAGCAAAGACTACTGCAAAACCAACGGGGAGCATGCTGGTGGTAAGATTTCTTTATTCAGCCCTTCTCTTTACTCGTCCTCTATAGGGATGCTTGTAAGTATATGTAATTTTCTTGTATGTAGCATTTGTCTTGGGTGAGTCAGTTATAGGTTGAACTTGACTTTCGTACATAGCTAGCTCGTGCACAGAGTTTCATGTGTAGAATGATTAGCTCGTCTATAATTAACTCGCTCATAGGATAATCGAGTCGGTCATACTGGGTTCACACATAGAATTTTCTGCTCGTATATAGAACTTTTTGCTCGTATGTAGAACTTTTAGTTCGTACATTGAACCTTTAGCTCGTACATAGAACTTTTATTCGTATGTCGATTTAACACTTGTCCACTTGAATCTTTGTTGCCTCCCGACTCCCGAACAAGAGGCTAACATGGGCCCCATACCGGTGTGTGGCGGTGCATAGGAAGAAATCAAAGAAAGACCACGGAAAAGCCAACGCTCGAGCTCACAGGCAGAGGGAAGCCTCGATAAGGACCAGCTTGCTTGCCAAAGACAACATAGGGATGGTGCCAATGGAAGGGGTAGAAGAAGAAGATCCCTCACGAGTGGTACCCAATCCGTGAGTGCCGCAGATGGAGGCGCCGAGTCATCCAAGCTCGGCGAAAGCAACTCCGAGCTCCGACCCAATTCGGGAGGTCAACATGGATACCTCGGAGCTAATATAGCGGGATCCATCCCTTTGAATGTGGTGGAGATCGAGGATGATGTCATGGAGGAGGTTGATGATCAAGCTGCGAACACAAGGAAGAGGGCCGAGATCCGGAAAGGGTAAGGACGTTTCCTCTAGCCAAACTCTTCCATCTCCTCCACCTTCCTCCCATCCCATCCAAGAATCTGTTGAAGAGATGATGCGGAGATTGAGTGATGTCCCCTCTTTAGAGGGAATTAATCGCATGAGTCGCTCCTATCCATATGAACTTGGGTCAAGTCATTGTGAGGAGAGCCGTAGATGTGAGCCCGCTAGCCCAATTTGTCGACAAGGGAATGGCGCCCGAGGAGTTCTCGGCTCGAGCCGGACTTGCTCATTTGCATGAGGTAAGTCTTTACTTCCATTTTCATTTTAGTCGCTTATTCTTTTACTCGACCAACTTAAGTCTCGAGCTAACACTTCTTTGTTTTCTCGGAATGCGTAATCTTACCATGATCGAGCAGCCAAAAGCTCTTGGAGGGCCTCCATTGAAAGGGAGAGGCAGCCCTTAAAGACTTGTCCAAGAAGACCTGTGCTTTCAACGATCTCAAGGAGGCACACAACGATCCGGATGCCTCCTATGATGCATCAAGCTTCGCATCGATACAAAGGCGGAGAAGGAAAAAGCCTTAGAGGATCTCGAAGGCCTCCAACGCGCGGTTGATGAATTGACTAAAGAGAGAGATGCCGATCGTTTGGAGCTTGATAAGGCCAAGAAGGAGCCGGCCACCGTTTCTCGCATCCTTCAAGAGAGAGACTCCTTTTGACCAAGCTGAATGAGGAGCACAATGCTGCTAGAGCTATATGGAAGGAGGATCTCAAGGCTGCTGGTAAGAAAGCTGTTGATCAGTTTAAAGAGGGAGACGAATACTTCGATTCTATCATTGCCAAAGCTAGGGGATTCCTGGAACTGGGCAAACGTCACATGGCTCGTCGAGCCTTAGTCGACCCTGATTCAGGAGTTTCCTTGGACCAGCTCGCTCAATGGGCATATGCTCCTCAATATGACATGGCAGCTAGAGGGGGCCATTCATTGGTGCCTTATAATGAGGATGACCTAGCCCACATTGCCCGAGAAGATAAAGAGGAGCATTGTGAGCCTTGGGTAGCTCCAGAGCTGGCCCCCAGGACCTTTGACATAGCTTTACAAGAGCTTGCTGATATGGATGAGCAGGAGGACATGGAGGAGGAGGGTGAGTTCGACCATCGTGTCTTCTCGAGTCGGGTAAACCTTTGAGCCCTCAACAACAAGGAGATGAAGAGGGTCGAGTCAAGCATCGACGACCAAGCTGACGTCGGCCAGGACTCCTGAAACGTTTAGTTAAATTTGTAATGAACAAGTTCCAAACAATATTTTTGTTTTTTGGCTTTAACATTATTCGAATGCCTTGGCCCAATTTTTTGGGAGGCAAAATATTTTTGGTAAATTAATTTTGTTTAAGTCTTTGCCCGTTTTGGGAGACTTATGTCTATCATAGCTGACTTTTGTTTCCAGAATGTTGTATGCTTTTCACTCCATATTATATGTCGAGCTAGATGTAGATAATATGAATGAGTCAATTTGAGCCTAGTGGTGACTTGATCTTGTTGGTTTAGTCGACCTCAGACTTGATTGACTTTTTCGAGATTGACCATAAGTCGAACCTGTTCATACCCTTTGAACTGATTAAGAATCGAGTTAGTTGGAACGAAGTCGACTAAGAGTCGGACTTGTTAAGTGAACAAAACTGATTTAGAATCGAGCTTGTTAAAACGAAGCTGACTAAGAGTCGAGCTAAGATGAACTGACTAAGAGTCGAGTTAAGATGAACTGACTAAGAGTCGAGCTCATTAGAACCAAGTCGACTAAGAGTCGGACTTGTTAAATAAACAAAGCTGATTAAGAATCGAGCTTGTTGGAACGAAGCTGACTAAGAGTCGAGCTTGTTGATGTTAATGTAACACTATGCTTGATGGGATAAACTGCACTTTTATTGAAGTAGAATATGCTTACATCAACCTGAAACTAGAACTTAATACAAGCTCGAACTTTGAAACTGAAAACTAGAAGTAGTATTTGATGAGGTGAGTAGCATGCCAAGGATGTTTCAATTCGTCACCTCCAGGATGAGCTATCATGTAGGTCCCTTCCTTGACGACTCGAGTAACCACATATGGACCTTCCCAATTAGGAGATAGTTTATTCTGCTGGGTCCTTCTGCCCGTTGCCTCAATTTTTCTCAATACGTAATCTCCAACCTGGAATGACCTTGCTTTGACCTTCTTATCGTGGTAACTCTTAGTTCGCTGCTTGTAATTGACCATTCGGAGGTAAGTACATTTCTCGCTTCTGCGTCGATCGGTCCAAGTCGATCAACCCGTTGGTGTCATTCTCGCTCTTGATCGAAGAAGGTCACTCTAGCCGTAGGGAATCTCGAGCTCGGCAGGTGCCATGGCCTCGACCCATATGTGAGAGCAAAAGGGGTTTCCGTAGGCCCCGAGTGGTTGTACGAACCGCCCAAAGAGCAAGGGGGAGTTCGTCCAACCAATTGTTTCGTCGACCTACGAGCCCGCCTTGAGCGAAGATAGAACAAGTTTATTTGCCGCTTCAGGCTTGCCCATTTCCTTGAGGATAGGCGACAGAGGATTTCCAATGTTTGATTCCCACTCGCTTCATTTCGTTTCGAAAGTCTCGGGAGAACCGTAACCCATTGTCGACACTATAGCTCGAGGAAAACCAAACCGACACCAAATGAAGTCGTGTATGAAGTTAATAGCATTCTCCTCTCGTGATGCGAGCTAGTGGTTTGGCCTCAACCCATTTGGTGAAGTAATCTATGGCCACAATTACGTACTTGCAGCTTCCTCGGGCGGGAGGGAAGTGGTCCAATCGTGTCGACGCCCCACATATCAAATGGCCAAGCCGCGATCACAGTGAGTCCGCTCCGTTGTAGGCACATGGGGAAGGTTGGCAAACCTTTGGCATTGATCACATTGCCGAACAAAGTTGTGAGTGTCGGCTCTCATGTGTGGCCGTAGTATCCCAACGTGATTAATTTGTCAAGGCAAGAGTCCCGGCCCCCGGTGTCCACCACAAATTCCACTATGCACTTCGTGTATCAATAGGGCGACCTCTTGGGGATGGATGCACTTTAGCAATGGCCGAGTATAAGATCTCTGAGCAATGTCGCCTCCTTGAATGACATATCTCGGAGCTTTCTTTTTGATAGCTCGAGCCTTCTTCTCGTCCTCTCGGCGCCTCGCCACTTTCTAAGTATGCTTTCATTTCCTCGATCCAACACTTCTCCCGAGTCCAATTTCTTGAGGGATCATCTATGCACCGAATTTTTACCCTCTCATAAGTCGGATTTTCGAGGAAGGAGATAGGCTCGCCATGTGGCTCATCCGAAGTAGCCAGTTTCGAAAGGAGATCACCACTCGTTATCTTCTCTTCCAATCCTTTGAATCTCCTGAATTCTAAGTCCTTTATTAGTTCCTTCACCAGGTCGCAAGTATTTGATGAGAGTAGAACCGAGCACTTCGTACTCGCTCTCGACCCGGTTGACTATCAATTGTGAATCACGTAGGCCATGATCTTAGTTGCTCCAAAACACTTGGCATACTCGATAGCTGCAATCAAGGCTTCATATTCAGCTTGGTTGTTGGAAGCGTCAAATTTGAACCTTAGCGATTCCTCGTACACGGTTCCAGATTCTGGCTCGATCAAGACAATTCCAGCTCCACTAACATTTTTGGTCGCTGACCCATCTGAATAGATTTTCCAACAATCGTCTGCAGACCGATAGCGACCGAGATTCTCGGCTCTTTCCCTTTAACCTTTTCTTTTGAAGCTCGCTGCTCGCTGTCTTCCTTGGTGAACGTAAGCTCGACCAAGAAGTCAGCTAGAGCTTGAGCTTTCAAAGCCTTTCGAGGTCGATATTCAATGTCAAATTCGGTGAGGGCAATTGACCAATTGAGTAGTCGACCTGAACTCTCAGGCTTGTGCAATATCTTTCTTAAAGGTGCATTAGTAAGAACCACGATTGGATGAGCTAGAAAATAAGCTCGCAGCTTCCTTGAAGCTACGACAAGAGCATAAGCGACCTTCTCAGCGTTGTAATATCTGCTTTCCACATCTGATAAAGCTTTGCTGATATAGTACACAGGCTTCTGAAGCCCTTCATCCTCTCTAATCAATACTGCAGCTACTGACTTGTCTCCCACAGACAGATATACAAACAAGGTTTCTCCAGTGGTCGGGCTACTCAAGAGAGGTGGAGTAGCGAGATAATCTTTCAATTGTTGGAACGACGAATGACATTCAGTCGTCCATTCAAAGCTTTTCGTCCCCTTCAATGCTTTGAAGAAGGGGAGAGACCTCTCTGCTGATTTTGATATGAAGCGACCAAGAGCTGCTACCCTTCCGTTAAGTCGCTGCATTTCTTTGACACTGGTAGGAGCCTTCATGTCGACTAAAGCTTTTATCTTCTCTGGGTTAGCCTCTATGCCTCTTTGAGATACCATGAATCCCAAGAACTTGCCAGCAGCCACTCCAAACACACATTTGCTGGGGTTGAGCTTCATGTCGTTTGCTCGTAAATTGGCGAATGTCTCCTTTAGGTCGACTACGTGACTCCCGGTCTTGGTTTTAATGACCATGTCGTCAACGTAAGCCTCCATATTTCGACCAATTTGTGAGGCAAAGACTTTGTTCACCATACGCTGATAGGTGGCTCCTGCATTCTTCAATCCGAAAGGCATCATATTGTAGCAGTAGATGCCTCCAGTGCTTGAAATCTTTGTCTTGACTATATCATCCTCGTGCATCTTAATCTGGTGGTATCCCGAGTAAGCGTCGAGGAAACTGAGGGTGGAGTGCCCAGCAATAGAATCCACCAGCTTGTCGATCCTTGGAAGGGGATAACTGTCTTTTGGGCATGCAAGGTTCAAAGTGGTGAAGTCGACACACATCCGCCATTTGCCGTTTGATTTCTTCACCATGACCACGTTGGCCAGCCAGGTTGTATGAACGGCCTCTTTGATTATACCTGCACTCAAAAGTTTTTGTACCTCAGCTTTTATAGCTTCTTCCTTGTCGCGAGCAAAGCTTCTCAATTTCTGGGGCCTAGGCTTAATGGTCGGGTTGACTTCGAGTCGATGAACAGCGACCTCCTCCTTGATTCCCCTCATGTCTTCTACTCTCCATGCGAAGACATCACTGCTTTCTTTGAGTAGCTTGATGATTTCTGCTCGCTCCTCAACTGATAACTGCTTTCCAATTTGAATTTTTTTGGTCGGGGTAGGAAGAGTTGGTGATGATTGACTCCAGCTCATCTACAGCTTCTAACTCAGGTCCATCTCTGAACTGCAGAGTTTCTACTATGATTTCCCTGACCTTTTGTCTTTCTTCAGCTCCCAAATGCGGAGCTTCCTCTGCTATCATATCATCGAGCTTGTCTGCAACCTCGCTGGTGGTGGCCCCCGAGTTATTGTCGATCTGGAGGCATAGGTTGCCTATGAGGACTTGATCGACCATAACTACATCTGAATCAACCTCAGTAGTGTTAGAGTGACGTGTCGACTCAAGCATGACCTCGTCATTTGAGCGATAGGTCGACTCTTCCATGACCTCGGTGATTGTTGATAATCGAGTAGTCTTGGTGATCGATCGGGACAACTTCAAGTAGCCAGCAGGAGTCTCAATTTCTAACTCCCTTTTCTTTCTTTCTCTTAGAACATGATCCAGGTATGCTCGAGCTGCGCCTTGTACGCAACCCACTCCAGCAGGTGTGGGGAACTTTACTCGCTGGTGAGGAATTGAGGCTACCATTCCAAGAGCGACCTGTCCAGGAATTCCAAGGATGGCTGCATAGTCACTATTTACATCAATCACAATAAATTGTACCTTTGAGACAACCCTGAGGGGGTGCTGGCCTAGGTCGACGTCGAGCGCTATCTGGCCTTTAGCATCTACTCGATGGTTGGTGAAGCCTTCCAACCTACCATCATATCTTTCCAATTGCTCGTCATTAAGACCCATCTCCTTGAAAGTCTTGTAAAACAAAACATCCTTGCAGGCCCCCGTGTCGACTAAGAGTCTGCTCGTCGTACATCCGTCTATGAGACCTGGGATGACGAGAACTTGCTCCCTAGCCGCCATATTAGTTGCCAATTCATGGGGGTAGAAGCTGATTGCCTCATCTCTGATTTCTCTCCTTGGAGGCACGTGTGGGGCCTTATTGAGCTGGAATATCTTGTGTTTGATGGCCGTGTTGCTCGCTTGTTCAGTGATAACCCCTGTGTCCGATCTAGGCTGTCTAGGTCCTTGTTGCCCACTGCTGGCCGCTCACCTCCTCCGGCTTGAGGTCTCTTCACATAAGCTGTCGAGTCTCCCCGGTCGACCATTCTTTGTATAATGCGCTTCAAACCCAAACAATCCTCCGTAAGATGACCGGTGTCTTTGTGGTAGTCACAATATTTCTTTGTTGTCCCTTACGAATTTGTTGCCCGGGTTCATTGGGGCAAAGTGGAGCTAGCTCGACAAAGCATTCATGATCTCGGTTCGACTCACCGTAAGGGGAGTGAAAGCCGGGCACCTTCTCTGTTGCCCTAGTTACATTCTTTCCGTTCTTATTGTTCCCCATTCTTGTTGGAGTCCTTTTTATCATCGGACCTCCACCTTGGGGCTTTTACCATTCTTTTCTCCTTCCTCTCCTCAAAGAAGAGCGACATTGTATACCTTCTCGAACAACTCTGTCGAGTTGTCACTTTATCTAACCGTAAGCTCATAATCCATGTCTGCTGAGGAAATACCATTTCGGAAGCAGTTGATGACTTCCCTATCAGTGATGTCCTCCTCTATCTTGTCCACCATTTCTTTGAACTTGGTGAAGTAGCTCATCGAGCTTTCATTCTTCGCTTGCACCAAGTTATTCAGGTCTGTGACAGTCGTCTTCCGAGCTCCTGCAGTCGAGAAGCGATCTAAGAACTTTGTCCTGAAGCCTGTCCAAGTGGTGATGCTATCAGCAGCCAAACCATTGAACCAAGTTAAAGCCGCCCCAGTAAGTGTGCTTAGGAGAGCTTTGCACATGTTGTCATCTTCATTGGCGACAAAGCACATAGTGGCCTCCAGATGTTGTATGTGACTCTTTGCATTGGTGGATCCTGAATATTTCTCTAGAAGAGGCAGCCTGAAGGTAGGAGGAGGTCGACTATCTCTGATTTCTTTGGAGAAGGGTCGAAGAGTAAAGTCAATTCGTTCAACCTTTCCAATCTCCTTTTTCTTCTCCTCCTCCCATTGTTCGAACTTCTTTTTCATCAATGTACCCATTCCCTTGCATCGGGTCTTTCATCTCCGGAGGGGGAACAAAGATTCGATCTCCGGCCTTCACTCCCGGGAGGAGTCACCCGCCTACTCCTCCTGTCTCTATGGGAATTGGCCCTCTCTCGATCTGCGGGGATCTATGCTGTTACTTCTTTGAGGCGACTGCGCCTCTCAAAGAATGTATGGCGACTGCGCCCGTCATATCCAAGTGGCGACTGCGCCTCTCCTCTCTTATAGGCGACTGCGCCCATTCCCGTCTCTTTGAGATCCCGATCTTTGCGTTCGGGCCGGAGAAACATGCCTGCTTCTCGTTGGTCGTTAGCCGAGTCCTCAAACCGATTGAGCCTCCCGCTCTCTCGTTTCTATTGAGGCCGGCCCAGGTCGTTACTCGGCACATGTACGATAGTAGGGGCTCTTCGAACTATCCTGTTGTCTCCATTACTCGTCCCACACCTTCATTTGGCCTCATACTCCTAGCCTCGTTGTCCATTAGAGACCCGAGTACGATCCATTCTTTCGTAGCGTACATCGCCCGCTTCCGCCTCTTCCATAGCTATTAAGTCACCCAAAATCTCGGGCCCTTTCTAACATCATCTCCTTCTTGCTCATGTGGTTGGTGGAGGGACTCGCCCCCGTTTCCAACGTTCACCCGAGCAGTGGGACGTTTAGGAGGTGGAGCTCCTTGCCCATCCATGTGCCTTTTGCCTCTCCTTGTGTCGCAAACCCTCGCCATCAACGACACTGGTAGAGCGCGTGGCTCTACCATGAGGACGGTTTGGTGGGGGAGGAGGCAAATTCAAGTTTTCAGCATTTGCATTTGCATTAGTGTTGTTGTTGTTCTTCACTTCTTCATGCCCAAGTGAAGCCTCGATACGTGTCCGTCCGAAGTCACCATTGTTGTAGGTTGTTGAAAATTTTAAGGTCAAGTTGAAGCACGTTTCCTAAGCAATGGAACCAAACTGATGCCGCAGAATTGTGCTTATCAATCTTCCTCCACGTGGCAGATCGATCACCTGGCTCCTTGACCAAAGCAGAACCCACGACTAGCCGGATGTGTCTCCGGCGAAGACGCTCGGGCGTGAGAGTAAGATCACAGTTGTATATAGCTCAAAATGTATTGAATAATGAACTCAGAATACAAAATGGCAGTTACCTTTCACCGTTTGGTAGTGATGAAGTATTTATAGGCAAGAGTGATGTATTTTGGGGGAGGCGGCATGTCCTCCGAGATTATAGCGGCGGTTACTTGGTCATGGGCACGTGTCTATAACGGTCCCTGATTTGTAGTGATGTAGTTGTGAGAATTGTTCAACCAAATACGCCGACAAGTGAGTGTCGTCACTTGTTGGTTTAGGTCGAGGTCGCCACTCGTGGAATGGTCGACCTGACTGTCGAGTAGAGCATGGTTCGTACCCGAATTGTGATTTGGATCATGAGGTCGGACTAAGTTAGGTCGGGACCTGGTAGGTCGGACCATGGGCTTAGTCGACTGATACAAGAGATGGGCTTTGGGCCTTGTTCTGATTGGGTCAGCCTCATTGAGAATGTGATGGCCAAGGTTGCTTGTGATTGGGCTTTACTTGCTTGGCCCAATTCGACACTTTTGGTATGTTCATGTATTATTATTACAGAATAATAAGACATAGAACTTATGGGATAGTAAACTTTGTTAGAATTTATGGCATTCTCCCAAAAAACTTTGAGTGCGTCTGGGGACAAACGCGTTTCTCCGTCGCGTATGGAGAAACGGGGCTTATTATGTCGCGCGACATAAGTAGCCAGTTTCTGGATATCCTTTACAAAGCTTCTGGATATCCAGAAGCTTTGAAATGGATATCCAGAAGCTTTGTAAAGGATATCCGTAAAACCAAGTATTTTTTCCGGATATCGCTTTACAAAGCTTCGATATCCGAAGCTTTGAAATGGATATCAGGAAGCTTTGTAAAGGATATCCAGGAAAAATATTTGGTTTCTACGGATGTCCTTACAAAGCTTCTGATATCCTTTTCAAAGCTTCGGATATCCTTTCCAAAGCTTCGGATATCCGTGTTCGATGAAGTGATATCCAGTTTTTGTGGCTATGTATGTTGCGCGACATAACAAGCCCCGTTTCTCCATAAGCGACGGAGAAACGCGTTTCTCCCCAGATTTTGTGAAAAACTTTTGTTATACATTAAAAAAAAAAAAAAAAAAAAAAAGCCTTTCATTATAAATTTCAAAAAACAATGAAAATTGGCAAGAGGCCGTTTCTTCGAGCCATTTTTTGGAGCCAAACTTGTGAACTCTAAATCACATTGCAAAAACTCCAACCTTTGCACCAAAATTCCTCTTCTTTCTTACAAATTCCAATGTTTGGTTTAGCTATCCATTCTTCAAATTCAAAATTAAGAATTCAAAGACAAAGTGTTTGTTTTCTTTCTCATATAAAATTATACTTTAGCACATATAAAATATGTGGGGTTAATTTTAATGTCTACTTTTCTCGATAATAACTGAATGTAATAACAAAAAAATGGATATTAAAATTTGTCAAACGTTAAGGATGGACTCCAAAATTAATTCAAATTAATGCCATTTTTTTACACATATTTTAATACAAAGTGAAATTTGTTGACACATTTAAATAGGACATTGATTCGGAGTAGATTTGTAAACATAATCTATCATTTTCTTTTTTTTTTTTTTTTTTAAAAAAGGATTTCGACCCCATTTTTAGAACAAATCATCACTTTTCCTTTCTCAATAAATTTCATTAAATCAAAATGACCCGATTTCTCAAATTAATTGATTCCGTGATAGATTTCAAACAACATCAGTGTATATATATTCGTATCGATTTTGTTGAAGAGAGTTGGCAAGTTACCCGATTTTGTTTTACTTGATTTTGAGTATGGGTCTAGATGGTCGGTTATGGTTGTCCGGTTGGTTATAATTAATCCATTCATCTAGAATAAATATTATTATTATTATTATTTTGATATTTATAAATTTTATTATACTTTCAACTTTATCAATAATTTTTAATTGTCATATCAAACAATAAGTATCAAACTAATTTTTGATATTTATAAATTTTATTATAATTTAAACATTATCAATAACTTTAATTATGACAATTGTTTTAGCTAATTTATTTTTTATTAAATTAAATTCATAAATATTGTAATCATCAATTTATTATTACATAAACACTCAAATTAAATTTAAATGTTATCATTTTAAATATAAATACATATTTTCTTTTGAAAAAAAAATTATTTTATTGCCAATTAAAATTTATTCATAAAAATTAAAGCTAAATTTTATTCATCCAATGAGGAGACTACAAATGTCCTACTTTAAAATTTATTTTCATTTTTTGGATAAATGGGAAAAAGGCCATGTGCTTATATCTCCTTCTCAAATTACTCTCACTCTATCCAATTGAGGAAGTGAGGAACAATCAAAAAGTTTTATGAAAGGTAGCAAATTTGCTACCTTTGCTAAGGGCATCTATAATATAATAGAGGGGGCATATAACTGCCTCTTATCCTGGGTATAAAGAGGGGCTAGGATTCAATCTTGAAAATTTAATCCGACGGCTGTAAATCCTTCCCTCCATCCTCAACCGTCCGTAACCTCCCAAAAAAACTGAAACCTAAATATCTAAAACCCTCCTCTCCCCCAATCCCTTCCTCTGTTATCCCTTTTTCCAATTTCGAGTACGACACCTTCAATTCTCTCATTCTTTCTCTCAAGATACTAACGAGGAGGAAAGTCTTTGAAAGGATATTTCTATTTTCAATTCAAAGGTAAATTCTTGGCCTAAACCAGTAATCATTTTGAATTGGGTTTGCATCCTTCTCCATATCAAGGCCACCCCATACCTCTACCTCGCATGTAAGAGTAAGGATTGAGAGGTTGAGGGAATAGAGATGAGATTAGGAAATAGATTTGAAAAGGGGGAAGGCGGGGTGGGTACGGACGATGGTGTGGGTGGTCTTCAAAGGAGGGTGGGGTGTAGGCGATGGTCTGGGTGGTCTTCAAAAGAGGGTGGGGTGTAGGCGATGGGTTGTGACTGAGATGGGTGGATGCCGGTTGAGAGGTTGAGGGAAGAGAGACGACATTGATGAGAAGGGAGAAGGCTTTGGGAGATGATTAGATTAGAGGGTGGGTGAAATAACAGAGAGATGGATAAGGCGATGAGGGGACGTGGTGTGGGTAGGGACGATGGTGTGAGGTGAGGGACTTACGGTGGTGTTCCTGAGTAGCCGAGGTTCTGCTAGTAGAGAGAGAAAGAGAAGTGTCGTTGTCTGCGGGTAGAGAGAGAAAGAGAAGCGCCTTTGTTTGTTGTTGTATTTGTTGAGTGAGGGCTGATGATATAGAGAGAAGATGGAGGGTTAGGGTTAATTAGGGTGGGCCTATTGAATTTAAATGGGTATTAGCCGCCTCAGACCTTCCATCCTTTCATAAGCCCAAAAATCTCTTTTCCACTTAGGGGGTTTTTGTTTTTTTTAAGTGATAAGTGCTGAAATCTGATTTCAGTTCTGAAAATGTCTGAATGATTAAGAGGCAAAGAATCGAAAACCGACTACGAATTGATAAGTTGTTTGATTTTGTATCTCGAATTCATTATCTCAAATGCTTAAAAAATTAAAAAAAATAAAATCGTAAATGCATTATGAAACAGTAAACTGTTTAAAAAAAAAAATTACGCAAAACCAAATATGAAACAGTGGCTTTCAGAGGCTTTCAGAGGCAATTCAGCAACATTTTAACCACTTAAAATTAAGAGGACTTTAAGAGCCTAACAAGCCTTATTTCAAAAAAAAAAAAAAACACACTTATTTCTCTAATCCTCTTAATGAATAAGTGTTAAGAGGCAAATAAGGCTTAAAATAAAAAAACAAACGCCCCCTTATTCTATTTCGATTCCGTACTTCGACTCCAATTTTTTTTTCAGAGAGGCGTCGGCTCTATTGAAGATCGAGGGCACAGATAGGGCTCAACACCTAACAAATGTTAGAATTCAGCCAATTCTCTTACTTTTATACCCTCAATTTATGGGGCTTAACGATTCTGTTTGTTCGTTAGGGTTATGAACTACACTTTTTTTTTCTGCTAGCTTTACATTTGTATGCATTATCTTAGTACTGTGCACAAATGATTTCTATTGTAGACTGTTAAATTTGCTGTTTGATTTGTTTTTTAGGGTTTAGAGAACATTCGGAATGTAATTCAATCTGCTCTTGCCAAGCAATTGACTATGTGGGAGAAGTATTGTTTACACCGCTGTTTTTCCGTTCCACCAGGATTTTCATTGCCCAAAGCTGTGTGTACTCTTAATTCAATTATTATCTGAATCCTGTGTTTATTTTACTATGTACATACATATTGTGCTAGCTTGTGAAAGTTTTTCATAGTATCTACTTAGTATGACTAATAGCAGAAAACCCATTGTGGTACGGTAAGATTGTGACAACGGTAGAAGAAAAAGCTTACCCTGGCAAAGGATGGACCATTCTTCTGAATACTTCATTTGCACTAAAGTCGTGAACAATTCTGAACTGCTCAAGTTCTAATCTTCAGGGTTACTTCGCTAATTTCATGATTGGACTAGATAAAAGGAATTCCAATGTTATAACTAAACAGACTCATATATAGTTTAAACGCATAACTTCCTTCAACACAAAGAAAGAGTCGTACTGCACGTATTCTTATTCTCCCAAATAAGTCACGTTTCTAACCTTCATATTTAAATGTGGTCTCCCTTGATATTTGCAGTACTTTTTATTTTCA
Source organism: Adenophora triphylla var. japonica (assembly GCA_022495995.1). Classification (NCBI taxonomy): domain Eukaryota; kingdom Viridiplantae; phylum Streptophyta; class Magnoliopsida; order Asterales; family Campanulaceae; genus Adenophora; species Adenophora triphylla. The sequence continues at coordinate 130,668 of JAFEMH010004531.1, read as the reverse complement.
ACGAGTGTCTTGAAAGAAAATGGGTGTTTGTTGGATGAGGGTTGGATTCTATGTTTCTAAGATAGGTTGCTATGATTCACCTTTCCTTTTCAATACAATCATTCCGTGTGTGATTTCATTCTTTTCTTACATTTAAATCACTACTAGAATAAACAAATTTGGAGACTAAATTTGGAGACCAAAAGGATGGACGCAAAGTAGAGACCAAATATTTTAAATGTTGCGACCAACAAATGGTTGTAAAATAATCGGAGACCACCGTGTGGTCCCTATTTTGATATGGCGACCACTCATTTAATTGGAGATCACCGCGTGGTCCCTATTTTGGAGACCACTATGCTGGTCCCCGTTCTTTAATGGTTGCAAATAATTGGAGACCACTATGTGGTCCCTATTTTGGAGACCACTATGTGGTCCCTATTCTTTTAATGGTTGAAAATAATTGGAGACCATTATGTGGTCCCTATTTTGGAGACCACTATGTGGTCTCTGTTCTTTTAAAAACTGTTTTTTTACAATTTTTTGAAGCTTTAAACGGGACGGAGGGTGTATATGTTTAGGTATAAACCTATATCTCTCTCTCCCCTCCCCATTCATTTCATCCACACTCTCTCTCTCTCTCCTCCATTTCTCTCACCCAAAAAACCTCCCCGCCTCCACCCTTCCAGCCGCCACCCCCCACCTTCTCTCCGTCGTCCTTCGCTCCCAACGCCTCTTCCAACTTCTTCTTTTCCGTTTCTTTCACCTCAACGGCCGCCATTGTCGCCGACCTCGCTAAGCCGCCTTCAAGTTTAGGTAATTTCTCCTCTCTCTTGATTTTCCTCTATTTAGATCTGGATTTTTTTCGTATTTTTGTGTAGATCCATTTTTCGTATGTTTGTGTTGATCCATTATTTTTTCGTATGTTGTAGATCTGGATTTGTAAGATCTACACAGATCTTGTCTATTTTATCTGATCTGTTTTTTATTTTATAAATTCGTTTTTGTTTTTGTGCTAGATTGTGTTCATGATTTTGATTGTTGTTATATGTGCCCAGATCTGTGTATTTGGGTATGTTTTTTTACAGGTTTGAAGTTGACGGTGGTGGCGGCGGCTGGTGGAGGCGTATGGTGGCGGCGGATGGCCTGGATCGTTAATGGTGGTGGTTCATGGTGTTTTTAACATCTGAATGCATGTGTATGTAAGTGGGGAGGGAGTATTGATCTTGTTCTACATAGACTACATTCATGTTACCATTTGATTGGAATGGTATTGTGCAGTTGTTCAACCTGCATAGATGATGTTTTTCTCTGTCTTGCAAGCAATATAATGCTGCAAGTGATATCCCAAGTCTAGGATCTGTAACTTTTTTAGATCAATGGTTGATAGTCGAATACTCCCTCCGTCCCAGGGTGGAGCTAGCCTTTGTCTTAGATTTGAAATGTAAATTTTTGGGTTTTATTTTTTTTAATGTGTAATAAATATGAAAAATGAAATGTAAGTACATTTTTTGGCTATATTTTGGAGATTCATTAGGAATTGATGTATTTTTTTATTTTTAATTGATGTATTTTGTCATTTTTCAATTTAAAATTATTTTTAATTTAATTTCATTATATTTATATAATTAATTATTAAAATATTTCTGAATTATCAAGGAATGATTTGAAAATGTTTTTAAATAATATATTTTAATTTATTTTGAATATTTTTTTTTTAAAAAAAAAACAGAAGTTTGGAGACTACTATGTGGTTGCTAACTTTCATACTTGGCGACCATGTCCTTGGTCTCCATTATTTGAGACCACGTCATCGTTGGTCTCTATTCAAATTCGCGACCACGTAGTTATGTGGAGACCACAAATTTTGGAGACCACATTTTTTGTTTGGAGACGACTGAATGGTAGTAAATTGGAGACCACTCTAAGTGATCGCCTTTAGTGACCAGATATTCGCAACCACCATAATGGTCTCCAAATTGTAAATTGGAGACAATTTTTGTCATTAAGAAACCAAATTCATCGTCTCTAATTTTTGTTTTTCTAGTAGTGAATGTTCTTGGGTTTTGGAATCTGGATTCATTCGCTTAATTCGGCTATTAGTATTCTTTATGATACTCCATTAATCAAGAGCCTTTTAAATTTCAGAATGAACAATCTGGTGACGATTCCATGGATATTGATGCCATTATTGACCCAGAGTTGGATGCAATAAAAATTTTCAACTATCCCTTCTTTTTTTTTTTATTTTCCTTCTTCAATTTAACTAATCCAGTGTGGCAAGTTTGTAGAAGAGTACATGTTTTTTTCATGAAAATACTCTTTATACGTAGTATTTTGTTTTAGAGCTACCCTTTAATATTTTAGGGGTATGATTATATATAATAATTAATTTTATCATTTAATATAAAAGACAATTACTCTAAAAAAAAATATATATATATATATATATAACTGATTATTATTTAAATATTGTGTTTAATTTTATGTTGTGTTTTTTAATTTTATAATTGAAGACTTTCAAAATAGATATTGTTTATTTTTTATTTGAATGTTGATTTAGATAGTGTTTTATACTATAGATTTACAAGTTGTGTTTAATTTTATAGGTTTAAAAAAAATGAACGATCAATGAACATTGAATATTTATAGATATGGTGATTCGGCTCTAAGTGAAACAGTAAGTTACTATTTTACTATTACTATTTTATTGTAAATATTTGTTTTTATCATATGTGATATGTGATATGTGATTGTGATAATAATGTGATTTTTAGATTGACATTTTGCAAAGAAACAATGTCTCGATTGTCATGCGAGAACCTTTTGAACACGATGAAATGATAAGGGTAAACATTTGAAGTTAAATTAAGTTTTTATTTCTTTTTTTTATTTACATTAATTAACGAATATATATAGATTTTTTGACTAATATTTAGAATTCATTATTAGGCTCAAAATCGACTAACCAACCTACCGACAGTTGCATTTCCCCCACTGGTATTTAATTCATTTCAGTTTAAATATTTAGTATTGTTTATTTAAAATTTCAGTTTAAATATTTATTATTGTTTATTTATATTTATAATTTGATGTAGATGCATGTAATTTAATTTATTTATTATAATTCTATCAAATTATGTCAAGTTACTTACCACTTCAATAATTATTTTATCATCATTCTAAAATATTTGAATCATATATTTGTAGTCATTGGATGAGTGCGTGAAAGAATATAGACGCTTGCACAAACCTAAGACAAGGACTTGGAATGGGCATAATAAGGTATTATTATTATTTTTTAATTATTATAATGTTAATTTAATAAAAATATATTGATTTCATTTTTTATTTATTTCAGGTGCTTTTACGTAAACGTACCTGGCCAATGTCTGTTTCGATTGAGACAACATCTTTACTTCAACTGGTTAAAAATCTATATGTTAATTAGATGTTAATTTATGTCTTATCTTTTTGTAAACAACTTTTATTGTGTATCTTAAATTAATTATCATTTTGTAACTATAATGTTTATGTTAATTAAAAAAAAAAAAGACCGCGTGTCCTCGGACACGGACATGTATACTAGGAGGTAATTGCTAGTTCTCTCTCTCTCTCTCTCTCTCTCTCTCTCTCTCTCTCTCTCTCTCTCTCTCTCTCTCTCTCTCTCCAATTGCAATATAATATTTTCAATCTCTCAATCGCAGAGTATGTCCTAAACTATTAGTGTTTGTTAAAAATATTTCTTGATATGTAACTGAACATTCACTTGGGGTTGGATGACATGAATGTTGTTTTATTCTACTTATTATTTTTTTCACTGCTTACTTTTTTGTACTGACCCGTGCCATTGGCACGGACTTTTGAGTACTAGTCTATAATATAATAATATAATGTATGAAGTTAAGTCATAGGTATCAAAATTAAATATTGATGCCTTAACATTATTCATAAGTTATCAAATTACCATCTTATATGATAGGTATCAAATTAATAACATAATTTTCTTATTTTTGTTTTATTGAAAATCTTTCACATTTGTATTTTTTAATAATTAAATATAAATAGTGTTAAATAATAATTGAATACTAATTGTATTAAAAATAAAGTAAAATAAAATATGTTTACTAAATAAATAAAAAATTATTTTCTTTTCCATTAAAAAATTAATAATTAAATTTTATGTTTTATAAATATACAAAAATAAAATAAAATATAAATTTTTAATAAATAATTACACTATATAAAAAGATACTACTTAGCAAAGTAAGAGTTAAGCAAAATATCAAATTCGTACCTTCCCTGATTCTTAATCAAAATTTGGTACCTAGTTGAAGCACGCTAATTCTTGCATGTATATGTCTAATTCTTGCATGTATATGTTTGAGAGGTAATCTCACTTTACTACCCCCTATATTTATATGTTATATCACTTGAGGGTTTATAGTTTTATTTATCTCATTTAGAGCCCGAAATTTAATTTTTGTATCATTGTAAAACTTAGACAAATATAAGTTAGATTTTTAACGAAAAGTTAACCTGTGACATCCATATAGATAATTTGAATCTAACAAAATTTTGGGATAAGAAATGCCCAATATACCCTTGCCTTCTATGAAGCACCACTTTCAAGGAAACATACAATAATCATTTTCATTTGAAGCAGTAAGTTGGTAATGTCAGATTGTTAACCTTAAAGCTAATCAGCAATGAGGAAGTTCATTCTTAGTGGAATTGGGTTGAATTGTGTTCTTGGGAGACTTACTATTGTTCTTGGTGGACTTACCACTGCTACTCAGCCTCACCCATCACCACCACTACTATTGCCATCACCATCACCATCACAGTCTTTATCATCCTACCCCACCCCCACTACCATCATCACAATCACCTCCAACGCCTCACTATTATCACCATCTCACTACTACTACTACCACCACCAACAACGTCTCTATCACCACTCCCACACCACCGCTATTACCATTATCACAAGTGGGACGATAATGGTGGGAGTGATGGTGGTGGTGGGGTAGTGGTATTTGAGGTTGTGGTGGGGGTGGTCGTGATAATGGCATGATTGTGGTGTTGGGGGATAGGGGTAGTGGCGGCAGTATGGTGATGGTTTTGGAGGTGGTAGGTGGGGCAGAGTGGTAGTTTGCAATTGTGGGATTTTGATGATGATGGTTAAAAATTGTAACAGAGTACAAGGGGAGTTAACTTTTTCTACTATAGCCAAAGCAGTTTTTTAACAACGTTATTTGATTCGTTAAATTTCTAACGGGGTTAGTGTATAAACTTTCCCATCATACTAGGACATCCACGTCATCAATTCCGCCAAGTTAGCTTAATATTGTTAAAGTCTGGGATTAAAATGAAAGTCATAAACAAAGTGCAATAAATTTTATGAAAAAATATAGTTTAATGATAAAAGTGAAACAAATATGAAAATACAATGGATTAAAATAGACTTTGCACTAAATAATTAGTGCTCTCTATTGCCTCACGCTAAAATTTGCCTAATTTAATAGTGTTCTATGACCTCAAGCTAAATCATGGCTATGTATGTTTTCTGCAAATTTAGTTGTCTAAATTAATAATGTTGTATAATCTTCACAGTTTTTTAATGTGTGAACCACTTTCATTATGCCTCGTGGCGAAGCCAGGATCTTATGATTATGAGAAGGGGCCAATTTATAAATATAGTGAAAATTTTATTTTGTATTAAGGGGGTAAGATTATAAAATTATACAACTTTTACGCTATATTCAAAATATATTTACAATAATAACACTAATAATTTTTTAAATTTTTTTAAACATGGGGCTCTACCTAGACGTGTCCAAGGTTAAGCGTTAACCGGCTAACCGTAAGGTTAATAACCGGATTTTAACCGCCTAAACCGTTAACCGTCTAACCGCCTTAACCGCCTAACCGATAACCGTGTAACCGAGGTTAACAAAGGTTAAGAAATTTTTACTCCGGTTAACCGCCGGTTAACCGCCGGTTAATTAACCGGTTAACTTAACCGTTAATTAACCGTCGGTTATTCAAAAAAGTTAAGTTTTCTCTTTATATACTTCCGTTTCTTTTAAATCCGTTAAGTTTTCATTTCTTTAAAAATTCATACCTATTTTTCTATAACTTTTTGCAAAAAATATTAGTCTTAACAACTATTTAAAATAGTTTTATTTATCCAAAAAAAAAAAAAAAACAGTTCATATACAGTTACATATTTAACAGAAACTGTTAAATATTTAACTGTTTTTTCAAAAAAAGTGTTAAAAACTTAACTTTTTATTCAAAAAACTATTAAAAAGTTATTTTTTTTAACTTTAGATAAAAATCTGACATTCTTGAAAAAAAAAAAAAATAATAATTAACCGTTTATTAACCGGGTTAACCGGGTTAACCGGATTAACCGTTAACCGGTTAACCGTAACCGTGACTTAACGGTTAACGGTTAAGTCCGGTTAATGATTTTAACCTTCGTTAACCGCCGGTTATTAACCGGTTAACCGCGGTTAATTAACCGTGGTCACGTCTAGCTCTACCTAGCCTAGCCGCTGATCATCATGCCCAACATACACCAGAACAATATATACAAACAAACCTCTACTAGATTAATCATTTTCAAAGGATTTAAATTATTAGAAGCATATGCGGAACATGCTTATTATTGAACATTAAATTTGACAAACCCCAACAAAAACATACTCCCTCCGTCCCATATTATCTTATCCATTTTGTTATTTTGGGCGTCCCACTTTAAAATTACACTTTCCTAAAAAGATAACTTTTTAATACTTCTTTATTCATGGGACCCACTTGTCATACTCACAACACTTTTTAAATTTACTATTCTCTCCGCTCATTCTATCTCCTACCCACTTACAACTTCTACTTTAATAACACTAGTAAAAGTCCGTGTCCGAGGACACGTGGTATTTTTTTAATTAAAAGTGAGGGCAAAATGGGAAAGGAATAACTTAGTGAGGGTAAAATGGGAAAAAATACTATAAAATTCAAATTTTAGGAGGGAAAAGTTATTTTGAAAATTAAGGATAAAATTGAAAATAAAGAACATTGGCAGAATTTGAGGGGCAAAATGGAAAAAATTAATTTGGAACTGTTCATAGAACTGTTCATAGGACCGGTGCCATTTGTACTTATTCCTTATTTTCCGTTCTCAACAAAGAACAGCAGTTTCCTACAGTGAACTGGAGGGAGTATATGCTGAAGTAGAACGAAACTCCTTCCGTTCCCAAAATGAATACTCCCTCCACATCACTAAAGTGTAGAAAGTTAGTTTTGCACACGAAAATTAAGCAGAGAGAGTATGGTATAATAAATGCTGTGAAAGATAAAAAGCTGCCGTAAAGAAAGAGAATGTGTGATAAAAATAGAGAGTGAATAGTTATTGTAAGTATTACAAAAAAAAGTCCCACTAATAAAAAAGTATTACAAAAAAATCATTTTAAAAGATTATCTTTTTAAATGAGACCAATAAAATGAAATCTGTATTTTTTTCGAATTGAACGGAGAGGAAGTAATTTTTAATCAAGATCGAAATGAAATGGAGGTAACAGTAGATTAATTTCAAAGGAGATAAAGTACATTATTTAATGCACACGCAGGACGACATAATTATTATTGATAACTAAATTTGACAAATTAGCCTCAACAAAACCATGTGAAAGTGAAGTACTTATAAATCCTACTACCGTACTTTAGTATATTAAACTAGGCAAAAATAAATATGAGTGTGATACCTTATCAAAAAATGAGATTATCTTCCATTCTAGAAAGCCACATCATCTTATCTATTAATGTGCCTAGACTTTTCAAATTTGACTATTAGTTGAATATATTATACCATAATATGAGGTATGATAGTAGGTACTTTTATATAGGAATATACTACCTCCGTCCCAATCTAAATGTCCAAGTCAACAAAAATTGATAAGTTTGACTGAGACATAAATACAAATTTAATCATCCTATTGAAATTTTAAAAATTGTTATTGATAAATAATTAATTTATTTATCAATAACAATTTTTAAAATTTCAATAGGATGATTAGATTTGCATTTATGTCTAAGTCAAACTTTGAAATTTTTGGTCAACTGGACATTTAGATTGGGACGGAGGGAGTATAATAGAAGTATATATAATAGAACAATAGATATTAGGTATGGTATTAGAAATTATTATATAGGAGTATATAATAGAAGTATAGACTAGGATATGTAACTAGGTATAAGTAGTAATAGACATATACTCTTATATACTTCCTTCGTCCCAGCCCACTTAGGATTTTTTGAAATGGCACGGGGATTAAGGAAAAGATAAATGTTGTGAGTGTAATTTAAAAATAGGAGAGAGAATGAGTGGAGGGAATAGTAAATTATAATGGTGTTGTGAGTATTAAAATAATGTAGGAGGGAGAATGAGTGGAGAGAATAGTGATTTAAGGTTTCCATTTTGGGCCGTCCTAAGTTGGGTGGGACGCCCAAAATAGCAAAAAGTCCTAAGTCGGCCGGGACGAAGGGAGTATATAATAGAAGTATAGACTAGGTAGGCTATGCATTTAAAAATGCTAATAAATTAATACATTATCAACTTTTCGACTTCTTATGTATTGATTATCCTAATTCAACTTTTCATATATAAAAATGCATTATTTTATTTCTGGAATACATATGATTTTGCTTGGAAATATGATAATAATTAAAGAAATTTATTTTAGTAATCCAAAAGGCAAAAAGATGTTTAATGTTCTTATTTAAAAAGACTAACAAATTTATACATTATCAACTTTTCCCCTTCTTATGTATTGATTATCCTAATTCAACTTTTCATATACAAATATGCATTATTTTATTTTCGAAATACATATCATGAAGAGAGACTTTACAAATTCATGAACGGAAGATTGTTCATATGTTCATCGTTTAGTATACTTCAGCCGTTAAAAACATGAAGAATCATTACATTAGTTTCACATTATGTTCATTAGTAACATGCATATGATAATTCAAAAGACACACCAACGTAATTTAATTTTTTATATATTAATAAATATATAGAAGAATATAATTTTATTTTGTTATAATCAACGGAAATATGAAACAAGTTGAAGTTTAAAGTTGTAATACTAACTAATACAATAATTAAAAAAAACTTTTTGACTATTCATAAAAGATCAATAGTTGAAGAGTCATTCATTTTCTTCATTCAAGTATATAAACACTAATTTTTTTTTGACAAATGTTTGTTTTTTGCTCTCCATCACTTTTGTAGAGACTGATTAATGAAGAAAGAAAATGTGTCAAGGTTCTAGGGAATGCTATTGTAAAATGCTATTGTAAGTATTCACAAAATTCATTTTTTCCGAATATGTAAGTGACTTCTTTATAATCTCTTTTGACTTATTTTGAATATGATTTGTTTTTTTATATTTATGTTTATGTTTATTATTTTGAATTTGAATTTGATTTTGATTTTGATTTTGATTTTAATTTTAATTTTAATTTTAACTTTTATTTTATAAATTTTCGTCTTTATTTTGATTTTATTTCTTGCTTTTTTTCTATTTTTTTATGTTTGTGAATGTTTCTTTCACTTTTTAATTATTAGAAATTTAATTTTTATTTTTTATTTGCATTTTATTTTTTCGTATGTTTTTATATTGATATTGATTTTCTTTTATGCATTAGATTTTTTTCTTTCTTAATTATTAAAGTTTTTTTCATTTTGCTTTTGCTATTTTTGTAAGACAATTTACAACTTGGATTTAAATAAGACCTTTGTTTGGATTATTTTTTTATTTTTTTTCTTTCGGTTATGATTTGATTTCTTTTACTTATTTGTAAAGTTGATTTTAGTTTTATTTCTTATTTTTTTTCATATTTGCTTTACTTTCGTTTTTTAATATTATCTTCCTTTTTTTCAGTTTGTGATAAAAAATATTTCTTTTATTTCGATTAAAGTTTTTTTCATTTTGCTTTTGCTTCATTTTTATTATTTATTATTAAGATTCGATTTCCCTATTTCATTCAATTGTTTCATCTTTCTTTTGTTTTTTTTTATTTTGATATTTATTCTACTTTGACTTTGTATTATTTTTAAAAATATTTAAATTTATTATTTATATGTTTCTACTCTTTATTTTTATTATATTTTTAAATCTTATTTTTTATTGTTTTTTTTTATTAATATTTGACTTTCATATTTCTGTTTTGATATTGAATTCATTTTTTGTTATTATTTTATTTATTAAGTTTTTGAATATTTTTATTTGTTGTTGCGTTTTCTTTCTTCTATTTTATTCATACTTACGAATGAATTAAGATTACAAAAATTAACTACAATGATATTTGTTAATCTTACTTTTATCTTTTATATTGATTTATATATTTATTTTTTCATATTTTACAAACATTAATAATCTAGATGTCTTGAGGAAATAATGAGAAAACAAACCACAAAAATATTACCAGATTATGGAGAAAAATATTGTGTCATAACACTACTAGAAAAGTGACAATTACCGACGAAAATTTACCGACGGACCGCGTCCGTCGGTAATACCGACGAAAATTTTAGCCTTGCCGTCGGAATTTTATTTTCATTTTGCCGGGATTTTTTTTTTAAAATTTTCATTAAAATCCGTCGGTAAACCTTGAAATTCCGTCGGTACTACCGACGGACCGTGTCCGCCGGTAATACAGGCGGATTAATCCGTCGGTGAATGGGCGTATAAATATAACCCTAGCCCCCCTCCCGTTCATTCCCTCGTTCATTCCTCTCCCAAACCCATTGCCGCGCCGGAAATTCCGCTCCGCCGCCGCCGTTGATTTGCCCAAACCTCGTTCACTCGGTAATCTCTCTCTCTCTCTCGCTCGCTCTCGCTCTCTCTCTCTCTCTCGCTCTCGCTCTCTCTCGCTCTCGCTCTCTCTCTCTCTCTCTCTCGCTCTCTCTCTCTCTCTCTCTTTTCTTTTACTTACTCCTTTTAATTGCTGGTTTTGATCTTACCAATTCAATCGAAGATGTTTCTCACAAGCTTAGCACATTTTGTTAATCACGAATCTAGGGTTTTTTGTTTTTTCTGTTTAGATCGCCCTCCATGTACTCGTGTTAATTCCCTATTGATTTCTAATAATTTGTGTTTTGTGGCTTTTGATTGTGATTTGCAGTTGGGTTCCACGGCAAGACAGGTTTCTTTCAAAATGGAAACCGAGGTAAGAGCTCATTAGTAGTCTCTTTATTGTTCTGTTTTCTTCCCCTTTAAAGACTGAAAACATTTCTCCTTTTGCATATTTCTCGTAGAATTCTCGTCTTAATACTTGGGCAATGTTCGTATCACTCATATTCCTTGCCACCAAATACTTTTCTATTCATGTACATGATAGATGTAAACTGATGCAGATGTCAACTTGGGCAATGTTCGTATCACTCATATTTCCGTCCCAGTATAACCTTGTTTAGATGTCACCAGAGGAAATGGGATTTTAGTTGAAATCCAAGAGGCTTATTTTTATTAGTGAATCTGCTGACCCTAACAACTCGGTCAAACAAATGTGAAGGTTTTACTTGCACTTCATTACTAGCTTTCATGAAGCCCCGCTGAACAATTCTTCATGGTTCACATTACCTTTTGATTCTATTGCTGATGGTATTTGTTCTCCAAGAATGTCCTGTCAATATTTCTTGCTTGAACCATGGAAATAATGGATGGAAGGTAGGTTTGTGGTTTTGTCAGGTCAATATTTCTTGCTTGAACCATGCTTATATCAGGTGATGGTTCTATTGGGTTGTTGTGGTGTAGCTTTAATATTTGGGTAGCTTCTATAACTGTACAACTAGCACTTGAAAACTGTCTTGATATTGGTTGTTTTAGTTGTTGATATCTCTTATTTGATTTGTTTGCAGTTATGATGAAAGAGCCATGAAAGAAAAATACCGCAGTAAACTAGGACTTCGTAATTTCCAGTAAACTAAATTATGAAGAACATCTATTCGATTGTACATAGTTAGGGTTACCATGTCTAATTAGCAATTCTTTTTAGATATGATGTACGATCTGGAAGTGGCAACTTGTTGCTTAATGTGATCCAAGGGGTGGGAGAGAGTTTTTTGTAGGTTGTAGTGTACTTACCTGCAACTTATTGTTTGTGGTGGAGTGTATGAATTCTTATAACTTAAAACCTTCTGAGGGGACTCTTTGAAATCAGGCTTCACAATGTTGCCGACAAGTAGGGTAGTCTAATATATTATTAGTGACCATCTCGCGCGTATGGAAGGAGAGTAAGGAAACAATGGCCAAGGATGATGAGCGAGGTCAGCAGCCTCCATTATCATTCGAAATGCATTCGAGGTTTGGGTGTTAAGGCATAACTATATGCAAAGCTATATGTCGCAGCTGTACTCAGGAGGCTTAAAAAGGTAAATCTGTGGTGTGAATTGATGCCTATCCTAAAAGTTTTCAATCTTTAATGGGATGGAGGGAGTACATGATGCATCACTGAAGATGACTATTCATCTTGTTGACTCTCTGTGATGGTTATCTTGGCTGTTATGTGTGTTTGATGGGCATAGTCTGGATTTTTTTGGAAATATTGTGCTTGGTAATGCAACCTCATTCCCTGGTTTGAAAATTTAACTTTTCGATGATGTTTCTTGAGAAAATGTTAAGTCTATTGGTATACGTTTGCTAGTTTGAACAGTTGCTATATTTGATCCCATTTCAATGATGTTTGCTGAGAAAATGTTTGATTTTTCGCGCTCTCTTTGCTGGTTTGAACAGTTGCTATATTTGATCCCTTTTCAATGATGTTTGCTGAGAAAAATGCTACAAAGTCATCCTTTTTTCAATGATGGTGTCTGAGAAATACTTGGAATTTTGGTACCTCTTTGTTGGTTTGAAAATGCCTACAAATTCATCCTTTTTCAATGATGGATTCTGAGAAAAAAACATGGAATATTTCAATGATGTAAGCTGAGAAAAAACTTGAGATTGTTACGGGTGTTATTGCTCTTGCTGTGAGTATCCTACCCTACAACTTTCTATTTTGGCCCTTTACTGCCCCTTCTCTTATTTTGGCCCTTTCGTATGATTTTCTTGATGAGTATCTGTTAATTCTGTTAATGTCATGATATCTGCAACTTGCAAGCATAATACGGGATGCAATACTGCTATGCCCGTGGAGATATTTTAATTTGACATTTTCTCTTGAATTTGCTGTCTCTTAGCATACGGATTCATTCCATTGTAGTTGTGCATCTATGTTTCTAAGATTGTCCTGGTTTCTAATAGTTTGTATGCAATAGGTTCACCCAGAGGAATATTTTGAGGGTGTATCCAAAGGGTATACGGTTTGACTCATCCAATTACAATCCAAAGGGTATACGGCTTTTTGACAAAGATACATGGGGAAGGATGGAACATTGATTTCAAACGCACACTTTGATTCATTCTCTCCTCCTGATTTTTATGCAAGGGTAAGTTCTAATTACCCCTTAGGTTCTGTTTAGTTTATCATATTGGTATCACTCGTTTTCACTAATCATACACACTTGAACCACAGGAATGCAATGCTAGCATAAAGGACCAAGGTGTTCGTGTTACAGAAAGAATATTGGAAAGAAAGAATATTGGAAGTTTGAGCAGAACAGCGGAAGTAATAATCATGTGCAATTTTTTTTTATCTCACTTTTATGTTGGTTTTGAGAATTTGATGAATGTTTAATTTGATTTTTCATGTTTTTATTGAATGTTTAATTGAGATGTAATTAAATGTTGGTTGTTTCAAGCGAAATAGGTTGTTTGTGTTTCTTTGTATGTTGGGATTTGTTTAAAACAGGTTTGACAGGTTTACAAGGGGTTTAATAATAAAACATAATTTTTTTAAAAAAATCTGGACAGATTACCGACGGAAATTTCCGTCGGTAAATAATAAAAATTAAAAATAAAACTCATCGACGAAAATGTCCGTCTAAGGCATAGGGCTTTAGATTTCCCGACGAACATTTCCGCCGGTAAAATTTAGGGTTTCCGACGGATATAACCGTCGGTAATGAGTTTTATTTATTTATTTTTTAATATTTATCGACGGAAATTTCCGTCGGTAACCTCCGGCAATGGCTCCGGCATACCGGCCGGCGTACTTCATTGCCGACGGACGATTTTCGGCGGAATTTTGGGTTTACCGACGGACAATTCGCCGGAAATACCGACGGAATTGGTCCGTCGGTATTACCAACCAATTATTACCGACGGAATTCGACGGACGAAATCCGTCGGTAATGACCATTTACCGACGGAAATGAGCAATTACCGAGGGAAATTTCCGTCGGTAAATGATCAGTTTCTAGTAGTGTAACCCTAACTCTAAATACCTCTTTCAAGACTCCATCTATCCCATCATCACATGACATAACAAATGAATTTCATGGTTAGCTTTTTACAAGTTTGTGAACTCACTCATATTTTTTTCTATGACCATAATATTTATAATTCATCCTCATAATATTTTATATTAATTATTTAATTTCAAACTGAAGTACATATTTTTTTTAATGGACAACCTTATTTATGATTATCAAAAACATCAAAGTACCCCGTGCGTAGCACGGGTAACACCCTAGTATACCAAAATGTCAGGTAAGACACACATTATTGCGATTAGTTATCCTAAATAATTATGTGGATAATGGGTTAATTTTGAGTTATATTTTCATTGATTTTTTTATTTAAGTTATTTTTCTTTTTTTATTATTATTGTTTTTGCCCATTTTCTCTAGGACTCTTTGGGCGAGATTTAAACCCAATTTAAGAAACAACATTTAGTTATTTCCCCATACACCCACCCCTCCGCCTAGTTGAGGCGACCGCCCCATAACATGGTGTGATCGCACCAACTCAAAAACAGACACCCCTCCGTCTAGTTGGAGTGATCGTTGTAAGTACCCAAATCTGGCTCATGCCTTCCGGTTAAGTCTCCCGGCAATTTTTCGGACTTTCCTAAAGTTCGGGAGCAATTCGGAAACTGTTCCGAACCTTCCGAGGGGTGAAGGGACTGCTTGGAATTAAAAAAGCACGTTTTCCTTAATATGAAAATCCTTCTAGAAGTGCCACCTTGCAGGATTCTAGAAAAATGCTGAGTCATACAGGATAATGCCGCACGGCTGCATTAGGAGAGAACTCCTAGCCGCACGGCTTCATTAGCTCTATCCAGAGTGCCTATAAATAGAGGCCTCCTCTACCCATTTCATATACAAAATTTCCAGCACAAAAACTCTATCAAAGTATCCCTACGAAAATCAGAAAGCTGAGAGTGCCAAGAAGCCACCTCCCTCCTCCTTGAAGCCTCTAAAAGTTGGTCCCTTCCCTAGGCGAACTCCAAAGAAGAAGAGGTCACCACCATTGGTAACCTCTCACCCCACTTATCTTGCATTATACTTGTTTATGTGATATACTTGCTCCTTGCATTTACATATTGCTATATATTGCTTGGTATTTGGCATATTGTTGTTAAAGATCATATCTTTGAACATGTAAATCATTTTCCCCTCCCTTTGCATCCTTTGCATTAACATAAGCATCTTTTGCTCATAAAAATGTAATCTTTGCATTAAAGGTGCATCCTTTGCACCCAAAAATCTCTTTTTTACATAAAAATGATATCTTTATGCAATCTTTGTACTTAAAAATGTAGTCTTTACATTAAAATTGCATCCTTTGCACCTAAAACCCATTTTCATGCATAAAGATGCATCATTTGCATCAAAAAACATTCATTTACATAAAAATTGTATCCTTTGCACATGAAATGCTATTTTTCCACATAAAAATGCATCCTTTGCATTAAAAATCATTTCTTTACATCAAAAAGCATCCTTTGCAAATAAATAGCATCCTTTGCACCCAAAATATCATCTTTTCATTAAAAATGTCATTTTTATCTTAAAACATGCATTCCCCATGTCCCCATTGGTATTTGATGCATCCTTTGGAGCGGATCGGTGTAAAGATCCTATCTTTACATCGTTTGTTTCATTAAAGGTGCCACAATCTCTTTAGAAAGGGATAAACCTTGAACCCTATATCTCCGATTATCACTTGAGACGAGTATAGTAGTCCCTACACAAGCTCAATCGTCTCAAGGTGTAGGATTGATAGGCTAAGGTCACTCCTTTCTAAAGAACCCCATTTTGGACTATAAAAGAGAGTCCTTCTCTCGATCACTCAAGACCCAAGGTCAAATAGCGATGATCACATGTCCAAGATGAGGACGGGATCAAAGTCCCGAACACATAAAATCCAAGAAATCTCGAGCGATAACCAACTAAATGGTTTATACGTCCGGAAGACAACTTGGGACCCCCCCCCTCTTTTCAACACATGCACACAAGAAAGCACGCAAGCAAGCACGAAAAATGGAATCTAGGGAGACTTGCTACGGCAAGGCACCTTGGGTGAACGACGATCCATTCTTCCCAAGGGGTAACTTAACCTCCGAACCCTGAAAACCTTTTTTTCAAAGTTTTGAGGAAATCAAAATGGCGTGGCGACTCCGTTTTTCAAATTAAACCAGATGTTTTCAAACTCAAGTGAATCCAAACTAAAAAAAATAGATTTTGGGCACACATTCACAGTTTGACGACTCCGCTGGGGAATAAACCAAAGGAGAAAGCTTTCATTTTTTAAATAAAAATGATACCCGGTATATAGGTGGAAACCACTAACCTTCCTGTATCGCTCCCTAACCCGGGGCTTGGAATAAAAGGTGGTTTAACAATCCCACGTACCGGTATCCCTTTTCGAAAAAAAATATATAAAGCTTTTTCTTTTGAGCGGGTTAGCCTCCTGTCACGGATTCCATTTATCGTGCTTGATTTCTTTCCTTGCATTGCATTGCATATTGCATCTTGGGAATTGTGCATACTCTAGAAACTGAACAGGAAGAAGCTGAAAGGTGCCTAAAATGTTTGGGGAGCAACCTGAATCTGCAAAGGAGTGAAACCTGGAAAATTGATCCATGCAGCCGTACGGCTTAATCCTCCCTGGATTCTGACCGGGCGGCCTCATTGGCAATTCCACCAGGACAAAATTGAGATTAATCTGGCAGCCTTGGCAGTTTGGGGGCTATTCAGCTCCAAGGCCCGGGGGCTCCCAAGGAAAAAATTTACGTGCCTTATTCGTTGCATTTTCCCCCGTCCCGAAAAATCATTCCTTTTAAAACACATTTAAAAATCTCTCGTTTTAACTAAAAAAGGAACATTTTTTAGAGATCGCACACTACGCGCACTATATATATCCTGTACACTTTGCACGCACGTCCCTTTAACCTGTGGTGGTTGTTCGCCAGTGCCACGGACAAATTTATGATGCTCCCGGCGCGCACGGAATCACCCCAAACTCCCCATGGCAACGGTGTCGACCAATGCACACCCGTGTCACACGTTTCAAAAAACCGTGACTTTTGGTTGGTTTTTGGTCTAGTCCGTGTCATATAGCCCAGTTGCATATCCCCGTAAAGGTCAAGCCTTAGTTCATAACGGAAGTCAAGGTCCTTCGCGCAAGCGAAACTCTACCAAAATTCCGACAAGGAAAAAATTGGTAGGATCTTGACTCCGGCATTGACTTTGACCTTGACCCGCACGGAATGCGTAAGAGTCGAGACCGAGTCCATGCCAAAAATTCAAAGATCTTTCGCTCAAGCGAAGCTCTGCCAAAATTCCGACAAGGAAAAATTGGCAAGATCTTGACCCGGCATTGACTTCGATTTTGACTCACGCACTGCGTATGCATCGAAGTTCAATGTGACACTGTGTCATCCAGCTTTTGTCGCCCGACCCATGCCTATTATCTTCTCGGACATTACCGAAAAGTCAAAAACGTCATTCGCGCAAGCGAAACTCTGCCGAAATTCTGTTAAGGCTGAAAGACGAGACTTTCCCGGTATTGCCTTGACTATAATCCGCATCGCTCGTGCGTTAAAAGTTCCTATGACCCGCTAGACCCGTTAGGAGCATTCTTTTCTCTCGGTCGGTGGGATCCGCGTGCCCTATAGGACCCTCGCCCGGGGCTGCCCACCCTGGGAGGTCGAAATACAAGTGGAATACGAGGGGCTTATAGACGTAGTGACGGAACCCACTGATCCAGGATTTAGAGTAGTTGCGAAAAAGAAGGACAAAACCCCTTTTCCAACCAAATAGAAATAAATAAAAGACACTGTTTTAAGTAAACTTGAACAATTATCATAATTGCATGGTCCTATCTCTGGAATCCCTAATCGAGACCTCCTCGGTCCGATCTCCGATTTTTCTATCTCGACCTTTCATGGTCAGATACCTAATCGAGACCTCCTCGGTCCGATCTCCGATTTTCCTATCTCGGCCTTTCATGGTCAAATCCCTAATCGAGACCTCCTCGGTCCGATCTCCGATTTTTCTATCTCGACCTTTCATAGTCAAATCCCTAATCGAGACCTCCTCGGTCCGATCTCCGATTTTCCATCTCGACCTTTCATGGTCAAATTCCTAATCGAGACCTCTTCGGTCCGATCTCCAATTTTTCTATCTCAACCTTTCATGGTCAAATCCCTAATCGAGACCTCCTCGGTCCGATCTCCGATTTTCCATCTCGACCTTTCATGGTCAAATCCCTAATCGAGACCTCCTCGGTCCGATCTCCGATTTTTCTATCTCGACCTTTCATGGTCAAATCCCTAATCGAGACCTCCTCGGTCCGATCTTCGATTTTCCATCTCGACCTTTCATGGTCAAATCCCTAATCGAGACCTCCTCGGTCCGATCTCCGATTTTCCATCTCTCCCTCTTTCGCGATCAAATTCCCAATCGCGACCTCCTCGGTCCGATCTTCGATTTTTGATCTCGGCCTTTCAAGGTTCAATCTTTCCCGATCAATTAGGATTAGGGGAAAATGTGTTTTGAGTAAAACTTAAGCGATAAGTGCATGTTACTTGAGCTTTCAGCCTAAACACTTACCTCCAAGCTTAAACACTTACCTTCGAGTCTAAACCTTACCTATCCCCGAGTCTAAACCTTGCCTATCCCTTTCCCGCAGCGAGAAAGAAGTGGGCGAGAATACCGGGTCAGCGGCTTTTCAGTGCGGAAAACCTTAGGTTCGCATAGCTCGGCGTAATCGTCGCTTTGTCGGCTCGTAGAGTCGAATGGCGATTTGACAAAACAAATGAGGGTACAGAAATCGATGGTTAGTAAGGAAGAGCTAGTCCTGGCCTTGGAAAATGCCCATAAGGTTCATGAAGAGCAGTCATTGCTCATCGGTGCTCTTCGCCGCTATGGGGTTCGTGTAAAAGTTGAGTCAAACGGTTCTTCCGGTAGTGGTCGAAGATGAGACTTCGTAAACAAAGTGATTTCGGTCCCTTCATCCTATAACCAAGACCTTCCATACTACACCCAATACCTTCCCCATCCGCATATGATCCCTTGCCAAGGACCACTCCTCCTCGCCTTTTTCCAACATCCTGTGCCATCGTGGCCCCATCGCCCTCAGCTCCCCAGAACGGATTGGGCTTCACCCCACCTGTCTCTCAATTTCAGCAATACCTGCCAGTTTATGCTCTAGCTTCACATAATCAATTTGAGTTATGTGGCTATGTTCTGAAGCCCCTATACTCACCTGAATGCAATCATGAGTTGCCAAAAGATGGTTCAAGTTTTCAGCTGTCACCTACCGGACTTAATGAATTCAACCGTCAGTTTCACCAGTTTACTACTGTGGTTCCCTCCGCCGATACAAGTCCTGTTGCGAGTTCCAGTAACTCGAGAGTTCCCATTGACCCCCATGTGGCAATATTGATGGAGCAAGTGAAACAAATGCAGGAGAAGCTTGACCTCATGATGAGTATCAATACTCCCTTGATCCAAGACGTCGAACCAGGCAAGGAAATGATTCCACCAAACATAACCCAAAGCCACCAACACCAAGCAAAGAATCAGACTCACCAAGATCAGCTTCCTCACAAAGGAAATAGTGTCGTAGCCTCCTTCAGCCAAATCCAACAATGGAACCAATTGGACAATGGAAATCTAAGTCTTGATGACAACAATGTCTCCCAAAAACTCCACTCCCTTCATTTTGACAATGCGGAGATGCCTTTAAGCAAGTTTATGGAAGAGCTAATGAAAGAAAAGCTGATAAAGCCACTGGAGAATTGGAAGCCCAAGAACCCCAATGTTCGGTTGGATGAGTCTAAGCATTGTCTTTTCCATCAATACCCTGGGCACGACACTGATGACTGCAGCTATTTGAGGTATTAGATCCAAAAATTGATAGAAGATGGGAAGCTCGAGAACCTCCATGGGCCAAAAACAGAAAGTTATGGTAAGAGGTCGATTCAGGAGGTGCAAGGTCAGAAATGTCAGCTTGATGATTTTGGGATGCCCATGAGCAAAGTTTTTGACGATTTGGTGAAACGAGGCCTTCTCACACCTCTCGAGAATTATAAGCCGAGAAACCCACGTAACGTTGATGTGACCAAGTTACGTGAATACCACAAGCACCGTGGTCACGTGATGACAAGTGTTTGGATCGAAGAAAGAAATTCAATGGTTGATCTACGAAGGAAAGCTCAAGTTCCCCGGGCACCAACCAAAGAAAGAATAGCTAGACTAGGGTCTACTTATCCTTAAGTAAGACTAAGAAAAAAAAAGTCTCTCAGTCAACCTTCGTAGGTTCTAGTACTTTTCTCTTTCAATCAAGTCCTCCACGGACATTGTAATTAATCTTTAATTTTCTATAAAAGAGTCATCTTCTTTTCTTGCTAGACTTAAGACATTATTTGCACACCTACATTACATTTGATGAAATGGTTTTATTTTATATGATCACTTGCATTGCTCAACAAATAATCTCTCGAAATAATTAACATTCTGATTAATCAGTGTGAGAAAGTCAACTAATGCCTTCCCCATACACTTTCCTTACCTCACAAAAGCCTTCATCAAGCCATACGCCTCCCAAATCATGTCCTCATCGTCACCTTGACCAAGTCAACGACGGCGGCAACATCAAGGAACAACAAAAGGCCACTCAGCTTCGAAAGATTGACCCCATGTCGACAACATTCTAGGAAGTTTGTCTTTGCCCTCAGGTGCTTCAAAAAAAAAAAAAAAGAAGAAAAAAATCTTAGTGCAAAAAGAGTAATGCCCAGCTAGGCTGAAAATCCCAAAAAAGGGCGGTCTAGGCAAAAGACAGGGTTGCACATAAAAAATGTAGTGCAAAAAAGACTAATACCCAGCTAGGCTAAAAACCTTGTAAAGGGACAGTCTAAAAACAGGGTTGCACACATAAAAAAATAAAAAATAATAATAATAATAAAAATGAAATGAGGCCAAGGACCCAGCGTCACCAATCAAAAGCTTGACGGACAGGCAAAATCAAAGCTCGAAGAATAGATGTTGTCGATAACAATGGGGCGGTCGAAGCAAAGGCAGGAGCATTTCATAAGCCTTTAGGCACGTGCAAATCCTTTCTCCCCCAATGAAAGATGAAAATCAGAAGCAACCGTCCAAAATGACTTGGTCAAGGAATCATCTCGAGGCCCACGCCTCATCATCCAACCTTCTCATCTAAGCCTTTCCACTAAAGGAACCACAAATCTCATTTCCCAAAGCCAAACACAGTTCAGCCGAGGCCGAACTACGGCAACCTGAGCTCCTCACAATTAGGGGAACGTAGGCAACCAGCAATGGTCCGGTCATAAGCATATTCAAATCCCAGAGAATTCGGTCTCATCAAATGACCTCTCCCATAGACACAGTCAAATCCCAGAAAATTCGGTCTCATCAAATGACCTCTCCCATAGACACAGTCAAATCCCAGAAAACCCGGTCTCATCAATGACCTCCCTATACACAAACCTTTCTTTCACACCAGCCAACCTTGATCCGCGACATCGGTTGACTTTCTCCTCATGATTAATCAAAAATGTTTGTTCATATCGAGATTAGTGGTTGAATAACCCGAACATTAATAAAGGGTTTTAAGCAATCTTGTGATCATTGTAAATAAAACAAGTTTTCAGATGTCTTGACAAGTCTTCTCTTTCTACATCTTAGGAAAAATAGTGCTAAACACTGATTTTCTGTCAGCAGGGGCTTCCATACACTTTTACCAACCTCTCTACGCTTATACTCTCTCAAAAGAGTCAAACCCAAAGCGAGTTTTTGTGCCTATATCGAATAAGGCCATCAAGATAATACAAAATCGGGATCTATTCCCACCTTTCGAAAAATATGCCCCTGCATGTATATATCTTCCTAAAAATTCTTCTCTTCGTCCCACATCTTCTTAAGGTTGACTGAGCGACTAAAGAAAAATAAGGAAGTAAATACGAAAGGATAGGTTTTTCCCTCTTCTGCTACAATTTGCATTAGGGCTGCCTTGAAACTCTTCAAGGTTGGGGGCTTTGCCAAGCCGTTTCTTTAGACTGGGGCTTCTTTAGCCATTTTTGAGGTCCGCATTGGGTTCCTCACTATGTCACAAGGTGGATTCAGTCTTTGTTAGATTAACCTCAGGATCACTTTCGCAGTACCAATCATATTGGGATTTTTTGCTAGGTCATCAGATTGGGGCTTCACTAAGTCACTTCTAAAATTTAGCCTACTCAGTTCATCCAACCGGGGCTTTGCCAATGAAAGGATCTTTCCTTGCTTTAATAAGACATGAGGCTTTGCAGAAAGTTTTTCCTTAGACCGGGGCTTCGATAAGTCGCATCCACCCCTCGAAGAGAGGTTTGGTCACTTCGACGTCTGCTTTAGTCTTTGGTTGTAAAAGCCTGTCAGCGTTAGCTTCAAATGCCAGAGTGTGAGAAAGGAACATTCATCGAGACCCGAGGTTTAAACCTGGGCCTCAAATTTCAAGAGGGAATTCTAGTCCACGTTGACAACATCTCAAAGAAGAATGCTAGCTTCGCCACACCCAAGGGATACGACCCCACCTGCTCGAAACCCATCTTAAACAATTTCCAAACACATTTCATATGTACATCATGACACATTCCCTACCATGTTTCCAAGAAAAAAATCACCCCTAGGCTCAAGTAACGTGCCAATTGCTAATGATAACATTTTCTCCCAAAAGCGCCTCCGTTACTTTCGTTATAACGAGATAACGCCAGGCGATAGTTTCCTAATTGCAAAAAAAAAAAACCAACTTAAGCTACCTCTATCGCAGATTGAGAAGTACGCTCAAGTTCTTCAAACTTAAGCTACCTCTATCACAGATTGAGAAGTACGCTCAAGTTCTCTAAACTTAAGCTACCTCTATCACAGATTGAGAAGTACGCTCAAGTTCTTCAAACTTAAGCTACCTCTATCACAGATTGAGAAGTACGCTCAAGTTTTCCAGCTTTAGCTACCTCTATCTACTCGATAGTGACGTAAGCTTTAGCTTCCTCAGGTGACAACCTCCATTAATTGTCAAAACCTCAAGAATCATAGGCACTGTTCCTAACTATCTAGTGATGCTTGAACTACAACCAAGGCTTGATTCCTCCAGGATACGTAGGTAGCCTTTCATAAAAAGGTCCAGCCATCCGACCACATTGGTCACCCCCCTTTATTTGGCACATTCCCAGTAGGATCGACTGTTTGACCTCCTAAGTCACCCCGTTTCCATCCTTATAGTAAGGGACCGGTATCTCTTCGCCATGCCCCGGTAGGATCAGGCATGTGACCCCTTTTGTCACCCAATTCCAACCCGTGTCGGCAATTCCAGTCCAATTCCAAAGGCTATGAAAAGTACAGTTCAGGCTATGTATGTCACGCGACAAACCTAGCCACATGGCATACTAGGTCGCGCGACATAATAAGCCAATACCAGACATCAGCAATCTGCAGTGCTGCATTCCCCAGGGCACTCCCCGACTTGTCAAAAGCTGAAAATACCACCCATCCACTTCTTGAATGCATGGGGGAGGGTTCATTTACCCCATGTACACTCATGCATTCAACCACCTGGTACATATACAAGCCAGAAATCCATTCAAGCCATCCATTCAAGCCATCTACCATACCATCGTCCTTTCATAAATTCATGCAACCAAAGAGCTAACAATGTACGTACAAAATAAAAGTGACCAAGTCTAAAAGATGTGCATAGCAAAATAGCATGATATGTTTTCTCCAAAAGGGTACAATAACCAAAAAGTCATAATAATCTAGGGGGGAAGGGGGCTACTCTGAATCATCTCCATCATCCTTTGGATCATCTTCTCCATCCTCCAAACCATCTTCATCATCATATTCATCCTCGCCGTCGTCCTCAACCTCCTCAGGCTCATCATCAGGATCGTCCGAGGGTGCCTCGTAGGCTACGGTCCCCATGCGATAATAGTCATCAAGCGCAGTGGTAACAGCAGAATCAAGCTCGTAGTCCGTGGCGGTCTTAGCCCCATCATCATCATCATCATCGTCACTCTCAACGGGTCCGTGAAGAGGCACATTTGGATTCTTTTTCTGAGGCGTCGGTTCACTAATGCCCCCGCTGGTGCCCACGTCATCAAAGCGGCTCTTCTTCTTTCTCGGTTGGCCAGGTGGGGAGATATGTATCAAATCCTGTGAACGGCATTGGTTCTTCCAAAAACTCACGCCTTTCTGGAGCTTGCCAATCATGCCCACAGCGCCAGTAAAAGCCCTGGTCAAATGCCTGTAAGCTTGGGCCGACACTGCTACAAGTGCACATAATAAATGTCGAATGCGCTTATTGATAATAGAAAGGGATGCAAGCAATCCAAAAGACGCAAGGGGCAAGATTTACGGATCTAGAACCTCGCGGGAGCAGCAGACGAGGATGAGTCTGTGACATGTCAATATGAGCTCGCCGCATACGACCGCCACCCTGGTAATCAATGAAAGTCGGGGGCAAAGGAGGTCTAACCACATGGCCAGTCGAGGGTCCCGCACTCGAGCACCATAGCTAACTCGACTGTGGGACTCAAGATTCCTAGCCACATACAAGGTGTATTCTCCATCCCGTGTAAAGAGATGTGCCGCCATACCTACAATCAAAGCATCTACATTCGCCAGCTGGCGAGGCAGCCACATCCTAGCTGGAGGATCATCAGGGATTCGAGCAGGCATAGTAGGCCCATGTCTTTGTCTCGAACACCCTCTCTCGCTAAGTATAGGGCATCTCCTGACAAACCCACTCAAGAGCTTGCGACATTCTGTCAAGTGCGCAGCATGATCCAAATCCAGATCGTCATAACGGCCAGTCCAAGGGAATAAACTCAACCTCTGGGGAGTCCCTCTCAAACATGTCAGCGTATCATGATACGAGGCCGTAATCCTGCACCTCTCACCCTCCGTCGTCCTGGTCTGTCTCCTGGCATTCTTCGCCCACCGTCTGAGACCAGGAAAAGTGGTGGCAGGAAACTCATCCCGGATCTGCCATGCATAGCAGCCAAAAACCTCGTAGGCCCAAGCCTGAAAAGAAGAAGAAGAAGTCAAAACAGGGAAAATAATGATAGAGTGAAATGTGCAAAAGAAAAGAAGTCAAGATAAGAGAATACCACGAAAGCCAAGTGACATCAGGTGAAATACTTCGCCTCCCCTCTGCTGATGTCATCGAGAGCCAAGTACATCTCGGCTAAACCTGCCTCACCCCAGGACAGATTCCCTATGGCATCCCAAGCTCTCAGAAGCTCCAGCAGTGAAATCAGGGCAGTAGATGCGCTGTTGATAAACAGCATGTCAGAAAAACCCACCCATACAAAGGCTCTCGCCAATCTCTCGGCTCTCAGTCGGCCCTCAGCAGAATCATCAATAATAGGGTAGTCCCTACACTGCTCCCCAATCAAACCATGTAGCTCACCCAGCTCGTATCCATTCCCCTTTTTGATCTGGGGAACGAAACCAAGTAAACTCATAAGGTCGGCATCAGCAATAGGCTGGGGCTCAGCTACCTGTGCAGGCTCGTCCATATAGAGTGGCTCAGCCGTAAAGGGCAATCCCGTGATGACCGCAAAATCATACGGTGTGATCGCTGCCTCACCCCAGGGAGAAATGGAATGAATGAGTAGTCTCCCACCAAAACTCCCTAAACGCCTTCACCAAATCCACACTCCTCACGGGTGTCTCCAATGGCCTTCGCCATCTCAAAAATCGCCCGGCCAACAACATAGACCATGCCCTTAGGTGAATGTATCTCGCTCCCCGTCGCCGGCAAGATCTCGCCATAGTCTACCAATCACCTCCGGAGAACCTCGGGTGCGCAATCCCTGCAGGTAAACATGGTACAGGTATAAATATCTCATTCTGCTTCTTGAAATCATCTCAAATGAAAATAGGTCAAAACCTATCAAAGTAGAACATGCATTTAGCATCACATTTCCTAGTTCAATCCATGTTCACTTGCCAATTCATGTTAACTCATTGCAGTCTGGAAAATCAAGTTCCAATCAATTTCACCCAAATCAAAAATTTTTAAAACCTAGCAAGGGTTACATACCACATTTTTCTTCCCGACATCCGAGGTGTGTTCATCAAGCTGTGGATAGAAATCCCCTCTTTGAGCTTGCGGAATGAATGGCCTTTGGTTCCGCTGAACTCCCTTCCGTCGATTAGCCAACTCGGCGTGTTGTGGTGCTCTCTTGGTAGGATGTGTTCTAGGAGGCATTTCCTCAATTGAATCGGACTCGAAATGTTTGGTTTCTCTCAATTCCTCTCAATTTCTCTCCGATGGCTACTCTCTCTCTCTCTCTCTTCTCGTTTTCGTCTCCCTCTCAATTTCAATTTTAATTGAGTTTCAAATGACGACTGTGCAAATTTTTAAAGAATCTGTCCACATGGCTCTTTATGTCGTGCGACATACTTAGCCCATGTGGCTTGTTTTTACAATTTTGCCCCTAAAGGCTCAATTTTACAATTTTGTCCCCCATAGGCCTGTTTTACCCTTTGTGCCCCTGGCATTTTCAATCATATCAATCAAATTTTCCTTCTAGTGCCCCCGTGGCCTATTTTACAAATATACCCCTGTGGCTCGTTTTATTAATTTTGCCCCTGGCATTTTCAATCCTATCTCTCAAAATTATCGGGTCCTTCCCGTTTCTTTACAAAGGTTATCGGGTCCTTCCCACTTTTTTTTTAAAAAAAAAATATTGGGTCCTTCCCGTTTCTTTACAAAATTATTGGGTCCTTCCCGTTTGCTTTAAATAAAATCATCGGGTCCTTCTCGTTTCTTTACAAAAAATTATTGGGTCCTTCCCGTTTTCTTTAAATAAAATCATTGGGTCCTTCTCGTTTTCTTTAAATAATTAAATTATCGGGTACGTCCCGTTTCTTTACAAAAATTATCGGGTCCTTCCCACTTCTTTACAAAATCCATTCTTTCTCGCGATCTCCGTTATTCCAGAATGAAGGAATAACATTTCACTCTCTTTCGATCTCCGTTATTCCAAGATGAAGGAATAACATTTCGACCTCTCTCGCGATCTCCGTTATTCCAGAATGAAGGAATAACATTTCGCTCTCTCGCGATCTCCGTTATTCCAGAATGAAGGAATAACATTTCGCTCTCTTTCGATCTCCGTTATTCCAACACAAAGGAATAACATTTCGACCTCTCTCGCGATCTCCGTTATTCCAGAATGAAGGAATAACATTTCGCTCTCTTTCGATCTCCGTTATTCCAAGATAAAGGAATAACATTTCGACATCTCTTTCGTCACATATGACACCCCTTTCCCCAGTGGATCTCTTCCGAACTACGATTATGGCTTGATTCCCACATGGGATACGTAGGTAGCCTGCTAGAGGTTCAGCCACTCAACCACTTTGGTCACCCAATCCGTCTCGGCATTCGCCAGATCGGATCCTTTTCTATCGACAACCCCACTCGCCCTGCAAGTGACGTTGCCGAGGGGCTTCTGTAAGTACCCAAATATGGCTCATGCCTTCCGGTTAAGTCTCCCGGCAATTCCCTGGACTTTCCTAAAGTTCGGGAGCAATTCGGGTACTGTTCCGAACCTTCCGAGGGGTGAAGGGACTGCTTGGAATTAAAAAACCACGTTTTCCTTAATATGAAAATCCTTCTAGAAGTGCCACCTTGCATGATTCTAGAAAAATGCTGAGTCATACAGGATAATACCGCACGGCTGCATTAGGAGAGAACTCCTAGCCGCACGGCTTCATTAGCTCTATCCAGACTGCCTATAAATAGAGGCCTCCTCTACCCATTTCATATACAAAATTTCCAGCACAAAAACTCTATCAAAGTATCCCTACGAAAATCAGGAAGCTGAGAGTGCCAAGAAGCCACCTCCCTCCTCCTTGAAGCCTCCAAACGTTGGTTCCTTCCCTAGGCAAACTCCAAAGAAGAAGAGGTCACCACCATTGGTAACCTCTCACCCCCCTTATCTTGCATTATACTTGTTTATGTGATATACTTGCTCCTTGCATTTACATATTGCTATATATTGCTTGGTATTTGGTATATTGTTGTTAAAGATCATATCTTTGAACATGTAAATCATATTCCCCTTCCCCTTTTGATGTAATCTGATCCAAGAAGAACAGTAATGATATAAGAAGGATATTTGACGAAGTCAAATATATTAATTATTTTTGTATTTTAATTAGTATTTTAGGACCGTATTTTGTTTCCTTATTTTGTTTCCTTTTTCAATTAGGATTTTCTATATTTTCTTTTTATATTTCCTTAAGGATTTAGGAGAGTATTTTGTTTCCTTTTTCTATTAGGATTTTCTATATTTTCTTTTTATATTTCCTTAAGGATTTAGGAGAGTATTTTGTTTCCTTATTTTGTTTCCTTTTTCTATTAGGATTTTCTATATTTTCTTTTTATGTTTCCTTAGGGATTTAGGAGAGTATGAGCTATAAATACTCCCCTCTAGTTTTAGTTTTAAGTAGTCTTGACATTATTATTGTTTTCTTTGGCTTTCAAGTTATTAATAAAACTTCGTGTTTTATTGAAAGAATTTGTTCTTGAGTTCTTGGGAATTCCTTTAATTCCTGCAGAGGTTTTAATCATTCTTGATTAATTCCTATATCATTCCGCTGCGTTTACATCAGTTGGTATCAGAAATCGGACGATCCTAGGGTTCTCCGACGAGAAGATGACCAATTCCGGTGGAGCCAACGGAGACACGCAAGCCACTCTTGCAGCAATCCTAGAGCGCATAGCAACTCAAGATCGCGAATATAGGGAACGTGCGGAGCGACAAGAACGCGAATATAGGGAACGTTCGGAGCGACA
Organism: Adenophora triphylla var. japonica; assembly: GCA_022495995.1. Taxonomy (NCBI): domain Eukaryota; kingdom Viridiplantae; phylum Streptophyta; class Magnoliopsida; order Asterales; family Campanulaceae; genus Adenophora; species Adenophora triphylla. The sequence continues at coordinate 101,422 of JAFEMH010004531.1, read as the reverse complement.
AGAAGCCCTCCAAAGAGAGCAACACACCCAATTATTAGCGGCCTTGGCGGGACTGCGAGTAGATGGTGGCGATGTCAACCCAAACAATCAACATGGTCCTCATGGGGAACACCTCCGCCATGATGGTCCGATTGGACGGGAGAATAGAACTAACGATGGGGGAGAAGAAAAATCACTTCTTGAGAAGATCGATCTGCGTCTGAAGCATGATCGTTGTCAGGTACGAAAATTTTCCATAAAGTTTAATAAACTTGACAAGGAGGCCGATGTTAAGAATGACATAATGCTTTATTTTGAATCTGGGATTCAAAGCGGCCGACTTCACGCAAGTAATCAGTTTTTTGTGGATGAGTATCGCGACTTAAGGGATGCTGTTTGGGCAGAAGCCAAACGATGTGTTGTCCAAATCGATCTTTATACGAAAAGAATTCAGTGTTCGGAGGCACGAAGGGAGGCTGAATTGAAGCGTCTTGAGGAGGAAAAACGTCGCCTTGTTAATGAAGAATTTCCTACTCAAGAAGAAGCTTTTGATGAAGAGGTTATTTGTGAAGTCGCAGAAGATTTATGCGTTGTTCAAGTGATGGAAGAATCTAAAGATGATGATCTGTATGAAATTGCAACGGGCGAAGTAATTAAGGTATGTAGTAATATTGTTACTGCAGATTTTATTGTCCCTATTCATGCCCTAGTTAAGTCCAAGGTGGAGGATACTGTTAATATGGATTGGTTCGTTGCAAAATCAAATTTTATATGGGACAAAAATTTTGTGAATCATGGGGAGGTCGGGGAGGTAGATCGACAAAAGGATAGTGGGATTGATAATATATATATTTATCCGGAAGAGCGACAAGAAGTTGATGAGGAAGATGGTATAATATTATTTTTGGAGGAAATTCCCATGCCTATATTAATGCTTCGTTGTCATATTTATTCCAAGTACTTGTTCCAATGGGACGGATCAATTCAAGTTCTTTCAATTCTTTCTACGTTAAAGATGAAGATTTATTCAAAGTATTTATTTCGATGGAATGGCTCGTTTCAAAGATCGAACGAGGATTCGGGACGAATCCTTTTTCAAGTGGGGGTGAATGATGTAATCCGATCCAAGAAGAACAGTAATGATATAAGAAGGATATTTGACGAAGTCAAATATATTAATTATTTTTGTATTTTAATTAGTATTTTAGGACCGTATTTTGTTTCCTTATTTTGTTTCCTTTTTCTATTAGGATTTTCTATATTTTCTTTTTATATTTTCTTAAGGATTTAGGAGAGTATTTTGTTTCCTTATTTTGTTTCCTTTTTCTATTAGGATTTTCTATATTTTCTTTTTATGTTTCCTTAGGGATTTAGGAGAGTATGAGCTATAAATACTCCCCTCTAGTTTTAGTTTTAAGTAGTCTTGACATTATTATTGTTTTCTTTGGCTTTCAAGTTATTAATAAAACTTCGTGTTTTATTGAAAGAATTCGTTCTTGAGTTCTTGGGAATTCCTTTAATTCCTGCAGAGGTTTTAATCATTCTTGATTAATTCCTATATCATTCCGCTGCGTTTACATCACCTTTGCATCCTTTGCATTAACATAAGCATCTTTTGCTCATAAAAATGTAATCTTTGCATTAAAGGTGCATCATTTGCACCTAAAAATCTCTTTTTTACATAAAAATGATATCTTTATGCATCCTTTGCACTTAAAAATGTAGTCTTTACATTAAAATTGCATCCTTTGTACCTAAAACCCATTTTCACGCCTAAAGATGCATCCTTTGCATCAAAAATCATTCATTTACATAAAAATTGCATCCTTTGCACATGAAATGCTATTGTTCCACATAAAAATGCATCCTTTGCATTAAAAATCATTTCTTTACATCAAAAAGCATCATTTGCACCCAAAATGTCATCTTTTCATTAAAAATGTCATTTTTATCTTAAAACATGCATTTCCCATGTCCCCATTGGTATTTGATGCATCCTTTGGAGCGGACCGGTGTAAAGATCCTATCTTTACATCGTTTCTTCCATTAAAGGTGCCACAATCTCTTTAGAAAGGGATAAACCTTGAACCCTATATCTCCGATTATCACTAGAGACGAGTATAGTAGTCCCTACACAAGCTCAATCGTCTCAAGGTGTAGGATTGATGGGCTAAGGTCACTCCTTTCTAAAGAACCCAATTTTGGACTATAAAAGAGAGTCCTTCTCTCGATCACGCAAGACCCAAGGTCAAATAGCGATGATCACAAGTCCAAGATGAGGACGGGATCAAAGTCCCGAACACATAAAATCTAAGAAATCTCGAGCGATAACCAACTAAATGGTTTATACGTCCGGAAGACAACTTGGAACACCCCCCCTCTTTTCAACACATGCACACAAGAAAGCACGCAAGCAAGCACGAAAAATGGAATCTAGGGAGACTTGCTACGGCAAGGCACCTTGGGTGAACGACGATCCGTTCTTCCCAAGGGGTAACTTAACCTTCGAACCCTAAAAACCTTTTTTTCAAAGTTTTGAGGAAATCAAAATGGCGTGGCGACTCCGTTTTTCAAATTAAACCGGATGTTTTCAAACTCAAGTGAATCCAAACTAAAAAAAAAAAGATTTTGGGCACACACTCACAATCGCCCCACAACATGGTGCGATCGCACCAACTCAAAAACTGAAAATTATATTTTAGTCACTGAAACTTTTAAAATTATATATTGGTCACTACAACTCTTATAAGTTAATTATAAGAGTTATAATTAACATATGAGACCCATCTGAATGGTTTATGAACTCATAATTTGCAGGTCTTATGACATTGTTATAAGACCTGGAGTTGTCTTTTAAAGATTTTTTTTTAAAGTCTTATAAAGTCTTTATATGTTATATAAGACTTATTAAAAAGTCTTATAAGTAATTTATAAGACTTTTTAATAAGTCTTATAACATATATAAGACTTAAAAAGTCTAATAACATACTCCCTCTGTTCCAGCCGAAGCTTCCCATTTTGTCATTTTGGGTGTCCCGTTAAAAGCTTCCACTTTCTTTTTTTGGCAAAGAATCTTTACTATTTCGTCCACTCATTCTCTCTCCTAATTCACTATTACACTCACAACACTTTTCAAATTTACTATTTCCTTCACTCATTCTCTCTCCTATTTTCAAATTACACTCACAATATTTTTTCTTCCCACCCATTTTCTTAATTTGCGTGCAATGCCAAAAGTGGGAAACATGGGCTGGGACTCTCTCCTAATTTACTATTACACTCACAACACTTTTCAAATTTGCTATTTCCTTCACTCATTCTCTCTCCTATTTTCAAATTACACTCACAATATTTTTTCTTCCCACCCATTTTCTTAATTTGCGTGCAATGCCAAAAGTGGAAAGCATGGACTGGGACGGAGGGAGTATATAAGACTTAAAAGGTCTTAAAAGTTACTTATAAGACTTTTTTAAAAAGTCTTATAAGTAACTTATAAGACTTTTTTAAAGGACTTATACAAAAAGTCTTATAAGACTCTTTTTAATTTATAAGACTTTTTAAAGTCTTATAACTTACTTATAAAACTTTTTAATAAGTCTTATATAAGACTTATTAATAAGTCTTATAAGACTTTTTTAATAAGTCTTATAACAGGTATAAGACTTAAAAAGTCTTATAAGTTACTTGTAAGTTTTTTTTTAACTTATAAGAGTTAACTTATAAGAGTTGTAGTGACCAATATATAATTTTAAAAGTTTCAGTGACTAAAGCTATAATTTTCAGTTTTTTGAATTGGTGCGATCGCACCATGTTTTGGGGTGATCGCTCCAACTAGGCGGAGGGGTGCATTTGGGATTTACAAAAATCTTTTCTTTAAGAGAAATATAATTTGGGCAAGGAGGGTCCTAGGGGAATTTACCCTATTGTTTTCTTATTTTCCAACCTATTTCTTTGTGTATTTATTTTTGTTAGGTGACAAGAACACAGGGTAAACTTGAAAAGAAACCATGGAAATGCCGTGAAACTGACTGGTCAAAATGTTCGGCAAATAGCAAAGCCTATCACGCGACACACTTTGTCGTTGTTCCTAGATCGGGCCAGTTTTGTTCTAATTTCGAAATTTCTTCTTCTACAAAGTTTAGGATTTATTCCCAGTATCCTATATAAATCAAATGGCAGCCAATATTATTGGGTTATAGAAAAATTAGTCAGAGAAAATTTGTGATATTTATAAAGATAGTCAAAGACATTAATAAGTTTTTGGGATGCCTTTATGGGCATTCCATAAATGGCATAAGTTACGTCTAAGGGCGGCAAGTATGGTGTGTATTTACATTGTGAGAGGGGATGACTGAAGAAGAGGGAGATTATAAGCTTTAATTGTAATATAACATATTTGATATTACTGGTTTTGTTAGTACCCCAAATAGAGAGAGAGGATGACCATAGAGGGAGGGAGGGAGATTACAACAACAACAAAGCCTTGGTCCCAAAATAATTTGGGGTCGGCTAACATGAATCCTCATATGTTATCGTGAAAAAATAAATAAATAAATAAATAAAAAAATAAAAAAATAAAATAAAATAAAATAAAATAAAAATAAAAAAATAAAAAAAAATAAAAAATAAAAAATAATAATAAAAATAAAAAATAAAAAATAAAAATAAAAAATAAAAAAATAAAAAATAAAAAAATCAACCCCCACATGAATTTTTGCCCTCCACTCCGGCCTCTTCAACACCATACTTTCATCCACTCCAAGTAAATTCATATCATTTTCAATTATTCTAATCCAAGTTTGTTTGGGTCTTCCCTATCCCTCGCCATTTTATCATTTCTCCACTGTTCCGGCCTCCTAACCGGTGCATCACTCGATCTCCTTCTCACATGTCCAAACCACGTAGACGATTTTCCCTCATTTTATCCTCAATGGGCGCAACTCCTACTTTACCCCCGATCACCTCATTCCCAACCGATCCTTTCTTGTATGACCGCACATCCATCGAAGCATACGCATCTCCGCCACATTCATCTTATGCACGTGACACTGTTTCACGGCCCAACATTCGGTGCCGTAAAGCAATGCCGGCCTAATTGCCGTGCGGTAGAATTTTCCATTTAATCTATTGGGCATGCCGCGATCACATAGAAACCCTGTAGCACTCTTCCACTTCAACCAACCTGCTTTAATCCTATGAGCCACATCTCCATCTAATTCTCCATCCTTTTGGATAATGGATCCAAGATAGCGAAAAAACTCGAAGCTTGGATAATATTTCCATCAAATGTGACCGCCCGCCTCCCTACTTCCAACTCGCTAAACTTACACTCCAAATATTCGGTCTTGCTTCGCTTAATCGAAAACCTCGAGATTCCAAAGTGTGTCTCCACAACTCCAATTTACTTTCAACACCCTCTCTTGTCTCATCAATTAGCACAATATCATCTCGCGAACAAAGATACACTTTGGTATATCATCTTGGGTGACCTCGTCAATTCGTCCATTATCAAAGCAAAAAGAAAGGGGCTAAGTGCGGAACCTTGATGCACTCCAATCTTTATAGGGAACTCTTCAGTCTTTTCAACACTAGTCTGTACACAAGTACTAACTCCATTATACATGTCCTTGATAATATCAATATATTTCTTTGAAACACCCTTCTTTGCTAATGCCCACCAAAGTACCTCTCTTGGCACTTTATCATATGCCTTCTCCAAATCAATGAAAATCATATGCAAATATTTCTTTTGATCCCGATATTTCTCCATGGTTTGTCTCATAAGATATATTGCCTCCATAGTCGATCTTCCTGGCATAAACCCAAATTGGTTATCCGAAATATCCACAATTTTTCTCAGCCTTTGTGCAATCACTCTTTCCCAAAGTTTCATAGTATGGCTCATTAGTTTGATCCTCCGATAGTTGGCACAATCTTGGACATCACCTTTATTCTTATACAAAGGGATCAGAGTACTCTTCCGCCACTCCAATGGCATTGTGTTAACTCTCCATATCTTGTTAAATAGCGTTGTTAACCAATCTACTCCCCTCTCCCCGAAATATCTCCAAACCTCAATTGGTATACCATCCGGTCCAACGGCTTTCTTCAATGTCATCTTTTTCATTGCCATTTCCACTTCACTCTTTCGAATTCTCCGCATAAAATCTCGATTAACCATACTCGAAGAGATATTTAAATCTCCAACATCCTGCTCTTGACCGCCATTGAACAAGTTATCAAAGTACGAACTCCATCTATCTTTTATCTCTTTATCCCCGACTAAAACTCTTTGGTCTATATCCTTCACACATTTAATCGTCCCATTATCTCGTGTCCTCTTATCCCTCATACGAGCGAGTCTGTAGATGTCCTTTTCCCCTTCTTTTGTATCCAACTTATCATAAAGTTTCTGATTCACCTTTGCTCTTGCGTCTCTTACTGCTTTCTTAGCATCTCTTCTAGCTTCCTCATACTTCTCATAGTTCTCGTCGCTCCTACATTTCCCCAATAATTTGTAGCATTCTCGCTTGCCCTTTATTGCTTGTTTTACTTCCTCGTTCCACCATGATGTGTCCTTACTTGGTGGCCCATTTCCTCTAGATTCTCCAAGGACTTCTTTCGCCACCTCCTTTATGGTATGTACCATCTTAGTCCAAGTCGAATCTATATCCATATCCTCCATATTATCCGCCCAAATACCGGTATCGACCATCTTAGCTACAAATTTCGGTTGATTTTCCACTTGAAGTCTCCACCACTTGATTCTAGGGTCTACCTGTGATTTTATCTTCCTCGAAATTCTCTTACTTCGAAAATCAAGTACCACCAGTCTATGTTGAGTTGCTGTGCTCTCACCCGGAACAACCTTGCAGTCTGTATAACTCTTTCTACAAGTATTTCTTACTAAGAAGAAGTCAATCTGACTCGCATTACCTCCACTCCTATAGGACACCAAGTGAGATTCTCTCTTCTTGAACCAAGTGTTCATTATACTCAAGTCATATGCCAACGCAAAGTCCAGGATACTATTTCCTGCTTCATTCCTCTCTTCAAAACCAAAACCTCCATGTATGCTCTCAAAGCCATATCGACTAGACCCCACATGTCCGTTCAGATCACCACCAATCACTAATTTCTCACCACTAGGTACTCGTTGCACTACCTCCTCCAAATCTTCCCAGAACACTTGTTTAATAGATGCATCCAACCCTACTTGTGGTGCATAGGCGGAAATAATAGTTATAATCTCATCACGTATCACCAGTTTAATGCCCATAATTCGATCACTCTTCCTGTACACTTCCACCACATCATTAATATACTCCTTATCAATAATGATACCCACTCCATTTCTACCCTTATCCTTTCCTGAGTACCAAAGCTTAAAACCCCAAGGCGATATTTCTTTTGCTTTCTCTCCAACCCACTTAGTTTCCTGTAAACACATTATGTGAATCTTCCTCCTCCTCATAACTTCCACCACCTCTGCTGATCTCCCTGTCAATGATCCAATGTTCCAAATTCCAAAGCGCATCCCACTACCCTTACACCTACCATGGACTAGCTTCTTTACCCGCACTCGTCCGCAATGCGGGAACCCTTGCATATTTGACACCACCCCCGTGCGAAGAGATGGCGCGTCGCTTCCGGGCGACGACCTAGCAACCTTTGCATACTTATCACTACACCCAGGTCTTTGAAGTGTAGCGCACCCTTGCATATTTGACACCACCCCCGGGCGAAGAGATGGCGCGTCGCTTCCGGGCGACGACCTAGCAACCTTTGCATACTTATCACTACACCCAGGTCTTTGAAGTGTAGCGCGTCGCTGCTGAGGAAACGCCCCAACGATATTCATAATCCGATTCATGTCATGTTAATGTGACAAAATTTTTACGCTGGCTGTCACATGCCTACCGCAACCCTCGCCCTTTATCCTGACTTGGGACAGGCAAGGATAAATTCTTGGTGGGTTTGAGGGAGGGAGATTATAAATCGAAAAAAATATAACACTTAATTTATTGACATAAAAAAGAATAACACGTATTTTCTATATACTACTAACAACTTAACATCTATAATACAATAGAGGTCAAATCTAACCGCCACACAAAGAGTGGCTCAGATTTGATCTCGCAAAAGATAAAGAGCGGCCTAGATTTAAAGTTGGAAAAAAAAAACTCTCCTACACCGGTTACTAACTGATGTAAATAATTAATCATTTTTATTAACAAAATTAAATTTTACTATGTTGACAGTGTAAAAATAATTATAAATTTTAAGTATTAAGCTAAATGGTGAATTTACTCAAAAATATTTTTTTATTAGAGTAGATTAAATATATTAAAACTTATTTTGAAAAATTTATAATATAAATATGACGTCAATATGTTCTGGATTCTTCCTTCTTATAGAAAATATAATGAAGGGAGGCAGTGGATCACAAATAATTTTATTTTTTTTTTATGAAAAAATGAAAACCTAAAAAAAATTCAAATACAATAATTTAGTTTTATTAAAAAATAAAATGAAAATTTTTCTTTACTCTAGAAAAATAATTCATTATTATATTAGATTATTATTTTGTAGTGACTATAATATCTCCCTAAGATATATCATAAACTCCATAAAAAGGATAATTTTGTCAATTTATTGAAAAATATTGGATAACTAAAAATGTAAAGGCTATTAATTTGAAATCGTGGTTTTAATAGTACTTGCACATGCATCATTGTTTTAACCGTTTCACAAGTTTTCGATGACATTTTCATATGTCGATTTCATCTAACGTTCTTTAGAAAAAAACATTTTTCATGGCCAAATTATTTCGTTGTTATTTACTGCAAATTAATTACTTAGGTAAAACAGTAAAAGAGAGAGGTCATTTAGGAACAATTCATTATCCTATAGTTGATTCGTTGAAATGAAATTATGTGTTTATCTAGAGGCTCATTTGTTTTGCTCAAGATTCTTTATTCTTTGCCATTTTTATGATCATTGGCAGATATGCAAGTAGCTTAAGAAAAGGCTTCATACATGAGTAGATGAACTATTTCTATTGATAGGTAAATGATATTGTATGCTGACTAAAAATTTCTCCATCATCTTATTACAGACTATATTCTTTTTTGAGTTGTCCACTTCTAAAACTCAAAATTTGAGAGCGTATGTATATGGGGTTTTTTCCTGATCTGATACTATGGTTCTAAGCTCGGAGAAGACCCGACTTAGTAACTTCCTATTTTGGCACATAACCAACTCTCTCTTGGACTCTCCTAAAGCGTTTTGGCCATAGCTTGGTCGGAGGCACATTGTGTGCTTGGGGGGGGTGGATTTTGACTATGGATTTACTTATTTTATGTGTGTGTGTGTGTGTGCTTATGTGTCCGTTAGAGAGAGAGAGAGAGAGAGAGAGTTATGTGTCCGTTAGAGAGAGAGAGAGAGAGAGAGAGCTGGTGGGTGGGTGGGGGTTTATGGGGTATGAGGGGTGCATATAATATATTTTTATTATGTAGAAGATGCTTCATAAAGGGTGACTCATATAGAGTGCTTAAAGTTTTCTATTTTTTATCGATCACCAAAATCCCAAATGTTTCAAATTTGTTTTTGCCACCTTTTTATTTTTCTTTTTCTTTGTGTGTGTGTGTGGTGGTGGGGGTGGCGGTTGATGGGGTGGGGTGAGGGTGGATGTGGATATGGATAGTACAGAATGAAGACGCTTTGTTTGTATAATATTTTAATATTTTTTTCTTAATGTTTTCTATCATAAAATGTTGAAGCTATACCATTAAAAACTTTTCAATGCCACAAATAGGTTGATCCTCAGTTTTCACTTTTCTTTTAATCACTTTTTCGACATAATTTGTCTCTTTATTTCCAGGTTAGTTTTGATGGTTTTACATAGAAGGTGGCGGGTACTCGATAGTGAATAATAGAGTAGGTTGAAGGTGATGAGAAAAATAATAAAGATAGATTGGGGGTACTGACCCGTGCGGTCCGCACGGGGGGTCTGTACTAGTCTATATTACAATAGAGGTGGGATCTAACCGCCACACAAAGAGTGATTCAGATTTAATCTTGCAAAAGATAAACAACGGTTGTGATTGAATCTACAAATTTCCTTTGCTACAGCAGTTACCATCGGTTATGACCTCCTCCCAAATGATTTTTTCCTCAAAATAGTTCATTTAAAAAAAAAATATCCCAAAATAACAACCCTTTAAAACTATTGACCAAAATAACCCAATTTTTGAAACTCGCTACACGGTATAGCAGGTTTATAATTTTTTTCGTTTAAACTCACTAAACGATTTATCGAGTTTAAATTTTTATATTAAAATAATAATAATAATAATAAATTAAATTTAAACTCGCTAATTGAATTAACGAGTTCTAAGTTTCTTTTCTTTTGTGTGAACACAACCACATTACTAATTTATTCTCAGTCTCGCTTTAAATTACAAAATAAAAATATAAAATTTATGTTTTAATAAAGAAAACTAAAAAATAAATTTGAACTCGCTAATTAGTTTCTTTTCTTCTGTGTGAACACAACCAAATTACTAATTCATTCTCCGTCTCGCTTTAAATTACAAAATAAAAATATAAAAATTATGTTTTAATAAAGAAAACTAAGAGAAAATATTATTTTTTCCGTCTCAAATAAATACTAAAAAAATGTACTACTGTAAAAAAATTATTTTCTTCATATCAAAAATGAATATTACTTTCGACTCAAAATGAATAACCAAAAAATAGTTTCTTTTCTTCTATATGTGAACACAACCAAATTACTAATTCATTCTCCGTCTCGCTTTAAATCACAAAATAAAAATATAAAAATTATGTTTTAATAAAGAAAACTAAAAGAAAATATTATTTTTTCCATCTCAAATAAATACTTAAAAAAATGTACTACTGTAAAAAAATTATTTCCTTCATATCACAAATGAATATTACTTTCGACTCAAAATGAATAACCAAAAAATAGTTTATTTTCTTCTATATGTGAACACAACCAAATTACTAATTCATTCTCCGACTCGCTTTAAATTACAAAATAAAAATATAATAATTATGTTTTATTAAAGAAAACTAAAAGAAAATATTATTTTTTTCGTCTCAAATAAATATTTAAAAAAATGTACTACTGTAAAAAAATTATTTCCTTCGTATCAAAAATGAATATTACTTTCGACTCAAAATCAAAATGAATAACCAAAAAATAGTTTCTTTTCTTCTGTATGCGAACACAACCAAATTACTAATTCATTCTCCGTCTCACTTTAAATCACAAAATAAAAATATAATAATTATGTTTTAATAAAGAAAACTAAAAGGAAATATTATTTTTTCCATCTCAAATAAACACTTAAAAAATATACTACTGTAAAAAAATTATTTCCTTTATATCAAAAATGAATGTTACTTTCGACTCAAAATGAATAACCAAAAAATAGTAATACATTTTTGTCCAAAAAATAGTAATACATTTTTTGTCCAAAAAATTGAACATTACTTCATCCCAAAAAATAATTCTTTTTTAAAATGTTCATTGAGACGAAGGAAGCAATGTTCATTTTTTTTTTAATATAGAAAGTAGTATTAATTTTGGGATGAAAGTAATATTCATTTTTGAAATGAAGAATTTTTTTTAAAGAAGTAAAATTTCTTTCTATGTCAAAAAAAAAAATGAACATTTCTTCCTTAATCTCAATGAAAATTTAAATAAAGAATTATGTAGTATGCAGTACGTTTTGAAGTTAAATATTTTAGAACTGCTGCCAATTTTTTTTTCTTTGTTCTATCCTTGCTACATGATGTACTTTTATTTTCCTTACATCTCACATGAATTGTGTAGTATGCAGAACGTTTTGAAATTAAATATTTTAATTATTTTGAATTTATAATGTGCGTCGTTTCTTCGGCTGGCATAACCCTCGATTCTATCTTTTCACAGAAACCTCGATTGCCACTCAAGAGTATATCTAGGAATCTTCTTCAACCTACGCTTGCGGAGGAGGATTATGAGTAAGAGAATGAGAAGAAGATTAATGATATCTTCCAAAATGAAACTCATTCAGGTGCATCTCCACCTTCTCTTTTTATGCGTATACATACCTACACAAGTTTTTTTCTCGGTAAAACACCTCTCTGTTCTTTCCAATTGTTAATCTTGACGTTTGTTAGTTTCATCAGTTTAATTAATTTATTTATTTTTGTGGGTGTGGGGTGTGGGGTGGGTATTCAGTGTTTTCTATTTCTATATCTTTCTAAAAAACCTCTTTGTTCTTTTTCTGGCTTCTATCCATGTTTGATTCCTTACATAAAAAATGAAATTACATGGAAACAATTGCATATACAAATGTCTAATCCTATATATTTGATTAGTTTGAAGTAAAGCGTTCAAGGTTTCTTGATTTTAAAAACTGTCACGAGAAGAGATATTCTCATTCGTTTATTTCGTTGAACCTATATTTTGTTTAAGCTCAGTTCATTTACTTACCCATTCACTTACCGAGCTGCGGACGAAAGTTTTGTTAAAGTTTCGATTGCTAATTGCTAACAACAATGTATATATATATATATATATATATATATATATGTATATTTGTCCCCAACAAATGCTTTTCTCCACTTATTTTAAGCATCACCCTACACCAATTCAAGGAAATTTTTGGCATAACATTTTTCTTCGTTTTGACGCAATCTGATCCATTGAAGAAAAATGATGCTGCCCAATTGAAAAGGAGTAAACAAAGGGTGGTGTTAATGTTGAATGCTTTCAGCTTTTTTTTTTTTTTTTTTTTTTTTTGTTTCAATAAAAATTAAAATTAGTGGTTTAGTGACCTGCCATGTTTTGTACTGCTAAATTGTTAGTGAACAGGACCGGTCCTGTGATAAATGGGGCCCTAGGCTAAGTAGTCGGTTTGGGCCCTCATTTTTTTTTATCCCCAACGGTAGATGAGCGATGACGTTCTAAAATCTCTGCCCCTTATTTTTGCCACGTTGTTCTTTTTGTCCGAGGCCTTTCTTTATATTTTTTCTTAAATTTTAGCATTCTTTTCTTCAAGGTCTCTCTTTTCATCATTCCCTAGCTTTTAGATTTTGTTAATAAAATGATTAAGATTCTTGACTAGTGAAGATTGATAATTAGGTTGGGTTAACATTTTTTATTTGAGACAATTCTGAGTAATTTAAAGAAATATTGTAATAAAATTATAATGATAATCACAAAGTATTCAAATAACTATTAAGATAATATTAAGATGATAATTGAGATAGAGAAAATTGTAAATAATTTAATATTTTAGAAAAGTACTAAAAAATATTGCAAGCAAGCGATAAACAAACTGACGAAAAGCTGTTACAAAAAATATTGCAAGCAAGCGGTAAACAAACTGACGAAAAGCTGTTATTACAAAAAATATTGCAAGCAAGCGGTAAACAAACTATCGAAAAGCTGTTACCAGTACTCGAACATGGCCCAATTCCCATTTTGGCTGCCTCTTAAACCACTTGGCCACTTTAAGATAATATTAAGATGATAATTGAGATAAAGAAAATTGTAAATAATTTAATATTTTAGAAAAGTACTAAAAAATATTGCAAGCAAGCGATAAACAAACTGACGAAAAGCTGTTACAAAAAATATTGCAAGCAAGCGGTAAACAAACTGACGAAAAGCTGTTATTACAAAAAATATTGCAAGCAAGCGGTAAACAAACTATCGAAAAGCTGTTACCAGTACTCGAACATGGCCCAATTCCCATTTTGGCTGCCTCTTAAACCACTTGGCCACTTTAGTACACATGTAAATTTTTGGGGCCCTAATATAAGTAGTAATTTTGGTGGCCCTAGGCAATGGGCTCACTTGCCTTGCACTAGGACCGGACCTCTTAGTGAAATATGTCACCGAGAAAAAATTTGAGTTGTGCAGTATCCTTAAACTAAATGACTTACTTTGTACTATATTGTGTTCATTGATAGGACAATTTCTACGTGTAAAAGAGATGCTTACTACACCATTGCAGAGAGCATGTGATTTGGAGGTGCCAGCGTTTAATCCATAGTTGTTTAGTGAGAAAAACACAAATGCATGTGTTTTAACATGTGTTTTAATGTGAGGTAGTGCATGCTAAATTTCTATGGGTTAAGGCTATCATTTGAGAATTGAGAAAAATTAGTGTAAATAATCACTTGCTAAGTGTATTGAGAGATAGATAAGGAAGGTGGTGGTTGCTTGGTGTGAGTTTTTTTTCCCCTAATCACTCCGTCCCAAAATGATTTTCCTATTTTTTTTCGTTACTACAAATGAATTTTAAACAATAATTTTAGGTTGATTTATTTATACAAATGCAAATCTAAAAATTATTACTGATACATCGTCAACAATACTATCAATAACAAGTTTTAGATTTTCATTAGACTAATAAATAAATTTAAAATTATTGCTCAAATTTCATTCATAATAAGGAAAAAAAAGTGGGAAGATTATTATGAAACGGAGGAAGTGTTATTGTTCTAAAAATTTACATTTTATATAGATATAATTTGAGACTTCTTTTTCTAAATGACTTTTCCTTTTTGACATACTGTCCCGTGTCATTAACACGGGCTAGAGAGTACTAATGGTATACGTATACAATACTAAACAGATAGGTGGATCAAAAAATGAATGTAATAATGTTGCACAACTCAGCAATGAAAATCAACAGATTATATAACAAACCATATTATCAATTCAATTCCTTTAATGGCATTTACTATTTATGTTCAAGTTTGTTAGCCTAACTTTATTCAATGCTGCTTTTTTTTTTTTTTTTCTTAAAAAATATATATTCAATGCAAACGCACCATATCCTTCTGCCATATAACTAAAGGGTTAAATTTAAAGGAGTTCTTACCAAAAACTATCTTAAAAAGATGATATTTATAAAAAAAAAAAAAAAAAACATGTAAGTTGTGATATTATAATTTTTTTTTTTTGCCTTTCCGGTTCAAATTATTGATAAATGCATTTATCAGTTGTTTATAAATAAATTCATTTATCAATTTTTTAAAGATTATTTTGTGCTTGGTTTTTTTGTTAAACAACTGATAAATGCATTTATATATATATATATATATATATATATATATATATATATATATATATATATATATATATATATATATATATATATATATATATATATATATCTTTTCATTTTCTACCACACATTTTTTTATTTTATTCTTTTTCTTGGTTCGTCTTGCATTTCAAAAGGTGCCAAGTGAGGTGGGACGGAGGGAGTATACTGTAATTTTCCCAAGCTTTGATAGTACGGAGTACTTACATTGTACCCTCACTTATGTTTAAATAAGTGTACTTTAAAATTAAAGTGAAAGTCTTTTAGAAACGCGGGGAGATAGATAGCATGCATGTAAGGAAAATGATTAGTGGGCGACTTTGTTGCACTTAAAACAAAACAGATTTTCATTTTATGTGGATCTCAATGATATAATATCATTCAATTCAACGAATAAATTTTGTCTTAATGAAATTTCACAGTTCAAATTGCGACATATGTATCATTATCCACCTTTTAATTAGTTTGAAAGATTCCCAAAAAATGTACTGTATGGATAAAAGTAACTATTATAATAGTAACTTTAGATATAAAAACCCTCATTTTGAAAAAAATAAAAAATAAATACTTCAGGAGAAAGGTTAGTAATCAAACGAAACTATTTAGATTCTCAGAAGAAACTAATGATCTTTCACAAATGAATACTCTCTCCGTCTCCGTCTCCATCTCGTAACAACTTATCCATTTTGCCATTTTTTAGACATTTTGTCATTTTGAATGTTCCATTGATTGGTAAGTTCTACTTTCTCAAAAATAAAAATTTATAATACTTCTTTATTAATGAGACTTACTTGTTATACTCACAACAATTATATAATATCTGTCTCTCACCTACTCACTCACAAGTCACAATAATTACTTTTACCAAAGAGTATATGTTTAAATCTAATATTTGTGGCATTGTTGTCGGCATCCGTTGTAGTCTAGTTGGTCAGGATATCCGGCTCTCACCCGGAAGACCCGGGTTCAAGTCCCGGCAACGGAATGTTTTACTTTGAATTTTTTTATTTTATAGCTTCGACGGACATTCTACGCTCTCTTCCCGTTGAGACTATTTGCACCTTCTCGTGTGTGCAAATAGCACAACTGTAAATTAGAATCACTTAACTACCCCTCCATCAAATTTGCGCCGGAGATTTCTTTCTTCAGTTTTGCCCCCAAAATTGGAATTACTACAAATACAATGCAACGCGTAGTGGCAAGAGCAAGCAGAATTTCAAGAACTGCTCTCTCTACGGTATCAAGTCGTTCCGGCAGCAATCCACCCTTTTCCCCTACCCAATTGTTCGGTACAATCTGTAAAAATCGACAGCAATTGAATGTTGCAGGAAGCGATTACTTGAAATTGGGTTTTCTTGGTTTCTATAGGAATTCAAGTTTTGCTTCTGGGTTTTCCCCCTTGCAAAGAAAGCCATTGGATTCCATCATTGATATCGAGAGGGCTAAGACTAAATCGCCAGAAGAGCTCGCATTAATCTGGGATGATGTAATTTTTTCTCTTTCTCTTGTTTAATTCTTAATTAATTTTTTTGTTGAAAATGGTTGCTATAGGAATAGTACATAACCTTTCTTGCTCAATCCTTAATTAAGACTGTTTGTTTTGCGTAAAACGACTTCGGGAAAATGATGATTTCCCGAAATATATTTTCTGAAAAATGAAAATGTTTTTCGGAAAATGATATAAACCCGTTTTCTGTCCTTTGGTTGATCTAAGAAAAATGCTTTCCGGAAAACATTTCATGTGTTTGGTGGTAAATCTAAAGAAAATGTTTTTCGATGGAAACACAACCTGGGGTAGGGTGGGTGGATAGGGTGGGGTAGGGTAGGGCAGGATAGGGGTGGGGTGGGGATAGGGTGGTGGAGGTGAGGCGGGTAGGGTAGGTTGAAGGTAGGGTGGGGGGTTAAGGGTAGGGGTAGGGTGGGTGAGTTAGGGGTAGGGCGAGTTGATAAAAAATAATTTTAATGAGAGGGCCAACACTAAATCGCAGGAAGAGCTCACATTAATCTGGGATGATGTTATTTTCTCTCTTTCTCTTGCTTAATTTTAATTAATTTTTTGTTGAAAATGGTTGCCATAAGACTAGTACATAACCTTTCTTGTTCAATCCTTAATTAAGTGTTGAACTTGCAAACTTGTGTTTTTTTTTTTTAAATTGCTTTTCTTAATGAATGACTTAATTTATTACAAGAGTGACGCTTCAAAGTGCTAGAAATTGCATTTGGTGGGGTTCGAACCTCTGAGATCTCGTATTAAAAGGGACATCGAATGAATGCCGGTTGAGCAAGAGCTCTTTGGCCACTAGCAAACTTGTTCACTCACACTGTTCTGGGAAAATGGTTGCGATTTGGGATAGTACATTACATCCATTGTTTGTTCCTTATTTAAAGTGCTGTGGTAGCTAACTTGTTCACTCGCAATGTTAGGGAATACAAGTGTAGCATTAGGAAAGATTTTTGAAATTGTACTACTTTTACTTTTATATATTTCATTTTTATCGTAGAAAGTTGAAGTATTATATCTCTGTATCACACTGTAATTGGTGTCAACTTTTGTTAGTTTCAATAAGAAAGAAAGAAATAAAGAAGTTAAAAGAATAAGATACATAGCTTTTTGGTAGGAAACAGAAGCACTCATTTGCATAGATGCATCTCGTGTATTATAGATCTTATAGTAATAGGAAGCTGAAAGAATCCTGGTTTTTGTGGTTGCCACTCTTCTATGAATAATCTTCTATAGATTAAGTGGCTTCTTGCACACCATATAACATGCTTGATTGAATGATCTTTGTATATATTTGATTTTGTAAATTTCTTTCAACTTGCCTTCGAATTTTTGGGAGTTTGAAGTTGGGACTAGTTTCAGCACGATCCTTGCCTGAAGCAAAAAAAATTGGCAATTCCATGAGGGAATGATATCTCATTTGAGAACATTTCCTTGACCCTGAAATTATCTTTGCCTACTCATACTCTTGGCGTTTTGCTTTAAATTGGAAGAATAATTTGAGTACCGGGGAATGCTTAATATTTCTTCCCATTTCTATCTAAAGATTTGGGAGCGTTCTCTGAAATTGTTCATGTGCAGCACCCACCACCCATGTATATGCTTCACTCAGGGGTCCCTTATAAACGTCAAGTAAAATTTCTGTCTGTAACCCAGCACATAAAGTTGATATGTCGTCGGCCTGAGGGTATTCCTTGTCGATCGTGCATGCTGCTATTATTATTAGATACTAAGCAACCCTCCCCCCCTTCCCACCGCATGCAAGCTAGGGCCTTTAACCTTCTTAAGACGGCATGAATACATTTTAAGACGTTTGTGAGGTAATGAATATTGTCCATATCTTGACCATACTCTCTATGGTCACTGTTGAAAAATGTTGTTGGTTTTACTATGAAAATATCCTTACTCCTTGATTCTCCAACAGTCCAATATCACATACTTCTGATATGTACTTAATCACATGTTTTGCCTATTAGACATTGCACTTAATTTCATATCGATCAATGCAGCTTTAAAAAGTTTTTATCAATGCTTCCCGAGTCTGATGGGTAAAATCACTTTACTTATATATTGAAACTCATAAACAGCAGTTATTTAGCCTTCTTTACTAGAATGTGTCATCTTGCCAATTGATTTTATTTTTATAATTTTTTTTAAGTTATTTGTTTGTGTTTGTGTTTTTTTTTCTGTAAAAGATGACTATCCTGAATTTGTCGTTTGCAAGAGAGCGTAGGGTTTCTGAATCACGTATAGTTTTTTGAGGAACTTTTTTTCGTTATTAATTCTTGGAGGATTATCCCCATTTTTTGGCATTCCCTTTCAGAACTAATTCTGGGACCTCCCACTCTTTTCCTGAATGGATAATCCTTTTTGCTTATAAGAATGTTATTATCAAAAAGAAAAAATCACAGGCCGAGACATACAATTATGATCCATATCTGAATGTATGCATGAAGTCTCCTTAATACGATATGAGTTTTTCCACTGGTCTTCTTGGAAATTTTATTTGATAACTTTGGTTGATTCTTCCCTGAATACATTAATGTGCTCTTCTTGGCTTGCATCACATCTTACTGTATTGCGCGTCATCTGTATTACATTGTAGGTATTTATATTAATACAAGACTCAAGGTATTTTTTCAGTTATTTCGGTAATTGCTCTTACTGTTAATACTTTTGGTGGACATTTGTGCTCTTAGTTTCACTTGGGAAGAGGTCATATTGGTGCATCTATGACACCGAAATTATATCATCTTTTGGAGCACCGAGCTACCGATTGGTAATCTTTTTACATGAACTTAATGTTTGTTATTTGTCTTGTTTTCAATGTCTGATAATATTCTTACATTAAGTTTTTCTATTGCAGCCGATATTTTGTCATTCCACTGTGGAGAGGAAGTGGTTACACAACAATGTTTGTTCAAGGTTCGATCTATATATATGAACACACATTCAAAATATTTTCCTTTTTTTATACCTTCAGGCTCAATCACGTTTGGCATTGAAACGTGGGTTGACCAACATAATTGTTTTGACATGTCTGGATTTGATTTTTTTCTCCCTAAAATGCATATCATATGCCGCATATGATATGCATATCATGCCTCATGTATGGTCACGTGTGTCCCGAAATATATATAGGCCAAAATATGTTTAAACCCCAAAAGTATACACACATTCCCACTTTGGACCCTCGCTCGAATTTTGTCCAAAGGTAGCACCTTAATTAACCATCAATCCCACTTTACCCCCTAGCACCAAATGGCGTTAAGAATCTTACGAAAAACAGTCATGTGCATGTCATGTGAGGGTTACTTTGGTCATTCTCATTTTAACTTTTGATTATCCTTTAATTTATCATGCTATTTAATATTAGGTTTTCTTTATTTATGTAAAACATAAAAATTATTTAAAATAAAATCTAACAAATTACTTTCAAAAAAAATATATAAGTCAATAAATATTATTTTTGAATAATAAATAATAAATTTCAAATTAAATTAAATTAAATAAAAAAGAAAACTAAACAAAAAAAGAAAAAGAAAAGCACAAAAACACATTTTCGTCAGATTTATCCTCCCACCCACATTCGTTCATCTTCCCCACCTACCCTTTTCCCCTTCCTTTCCTCAGGTTGACCACCATGCACATCCTTTGCTCTTCATCTCTTCGATTCTAATCCTACTGTCAGATTAAGCACTCTTCTCCCAAATCAATACTCTAAAATAGCTCAATCTCTATCAATTTGATTTTGTTGCCTATTAGATCTCATGATATATCACTTTGAATCACTTGAATTCAATGTGATTTTTGCTGTGAAGAAACTATATAATTCCGGTGGCGGCGACAGCTTTGTGTCCTCGATAACATTACAACTCATACACTCCACCCAATTTCTCTCCTCTTGCTTGACCGACCCTCCCCTTCCGTCACCCCTTTTCAACCCTCAGACTTGACTATAACCTTCAGATTTTGAATTCCAGCCTTCCATCCCAGATCTGAGATGTTGACTCTTGTTGCTACTTTTACCTTTGATGTTGTTCGTGATGGTGACGGGCGGATTTTAGGAGAAATGTTGTGTTGGTGGTGGCCGGACTTTGGTTGAAACGGTGGTGGCTGTCGACATTGGATGGTGGGTGAGGGTGGAGTAAGGTGAGAATGACTAGCAACGAATTGACATAAATGTCCTTCTCTTTTTTATGGAAATGACTAAAATATTCCTCACGTGATATGCACATGGCTATTTTCCGTTAAATTTTTAACGTTGTTTGGTACTAGGGGGTAAAGTGGGATTGATGGTTAATTAAGGTGCCACTTTGGGACGAAATTTGCGGGAGGGTGCAAAGTGGGAATGGGTGTATACTTTAGGGTACATATTTTGGCCATATATATATATATATATACTCTCTCCCCGTCCAACTTCACTAGATACCAAAAAATTTGGCACAAGATTTAAGGAAAAGTAGGAGAGAGAATTAGTGGGGGAAGTTGTTGTGAGTATAAAAAGTAAAGTTGGAGAGAGAATGAGTGGGAGGAATAAAAATTTGATTGGTATTGTGAGTATAAAAACTTGCCATTTTGGGTAGTATCAAGTGAAGTGTACGGAGCAAAATGAAAATTAGTATCAAGTGAAGTGGGACAGAGGGAGTATATATTATTATGTTTTTGAACTAATGGTGGAAATTAAGCTAAAATTCTTGGTTCTGTAAGAAATTTATGTAAATGCCTGAAGTTTTCATGCGAATTCTCCATGCAGTCCAGATGCCATACATGATTTTCACCGGGCTTGAAGATTACAAAGCGAGAGGAACTCAAGCCTCTCCGTATTTCACTGTTTCTCATTACACAGAATTTGCAGAAACAAAGGACTTGGTTCTTGTTCGAGGGGACGTAGTCTTCACTAGCAAGCTAACTGGCGAAGAAGTAAAGTGGCTTATGGAAACTGCACAATCATTTTACTTGAACGATAACAGGTACAAACTGGTCCAATGCTTCAACAAAGAAACACGCGAGTTCGAGTTCAAAGACGTTTTAAGATCATTGGATATGCCCATTTTGTAGTTTTTATCAAATTACAGGTGATTACTTTCTTCTTTCTTCTTTCTTCTTTATGGTCTGATAAATAGTTGGAGGGGGTACAATGGTAAAGGAAATATAGCTGCAGATTACAGTAAAGACGAGTATTTGTCTGATGAATCGAACTATTTACGTGCTCCGCTTGGGTTTTGTTTTCGAGATTTAGAATCGTTAATCTCACCGTTGATGGTTTGGTTCTAGAATCAATGGACAAGATTCAAGTAGTTCTATTGGATGTGCTTAGAAAACTCTTGTAGTTTCAATATCTGTAGATTAGAAGTTAAGACTGTTTATTTTGATATGCAGAATAATTTTCTTTATGAAATGGTTTTACATATAAAAACGAGTTTTAGTTGATTGCGTCATATTTTCATATAATGATCCTAAGTACATTTTGCCTCTCCATTGCTCCACTGGTCAACCAATATTTTTTGCATTTATGCAACCTGGGCTGCTACCAACCGGACAAAGTGTGGATGTTCGGTGGTACCTACCTATTGCCCAATTTATCTTTCGTAGAATGGAAATGTAATTAAAAATATACATCTGCAACATCTTTCAAGGAGTTAATATAGGAATTTGAGATTTTGAAGAATACTTTCGTCCCACTACACAATTTGCTAGTATGGTGTCCCACTATAACTACACACTTTCTAAAATAAAAATGTTTAATTATTTTTATATTAACGGGACCCGCATATTATACTCACAAGCAAAAATCTTGTAAAAAAATGCATTTTTTACAAGGCTTAATAAAAAAAGTGTTTTTCACCCGCGGTTCATTTAACGGACGGTTTATACACACGCTTTTTCGGTTCGGTTCAAATTCCTTTCGTCATTTGCGCTCTTCAATTTGATTTTTCGTACTTGTTCTTCAAGGATTCCGAACTGTTTTCGTAGTTTTTCATCAATTTCCACCGATTTACATCTTCTCCGAGTTGTTTTCAGTCGTATTTTTACTTCCTCTCCGACATTATGACGGGCCAAATCAAAGAAATCAGGAGCAAGCGTCGGAACGAAGGTTTGATTTTTGAAAATGTATTACTTGATTTTACTTCTTTTCCGATATATTTTCAGTCGTATTTTTCTTCGATTTTCACCTATTGTTATGGATTAATGAACTGGCACATTATATTCGTGACACTGACACTTTAAAAAACACAAGCAATGGCTTTTTGGAAATAAGAAATTGCACTGGCACTATAGAAACAGTTGCACTGGCACATTTACTTGAAAACATAAGCAAATGCTGGCACTATTGAAACCCTAATACTGGCACTTTTGAAACATTGATGCTGACACTTTGAAACCCTAACACTGGCACTTTTGAAACACTGATACTGGCACTTTGAAAACTCTAACACTGGCACTTTCAAACAATGATGCTGACACTTTTAAACACTAAAGTTGGCACTTTGTAACACTGATGCTGGCACTTTGTAACGTTGATGATGGCACTTTGTAAAACTGATGCTGACACTTTGTAACACTGTTGTTGGCGCTTTACAATACTGATGTTGGCACTTTGTAACACTGATGCTGGCATCTTAAAACACTTTTGTTGGCACTTTAAAATACTGATGTTGGCACTTTGAAACCCTAACACTGACACTTTTGAAACACTGACACTGGCACTTTGAAAACTCTAACACTGACACTTTCAAACAATGATGCCGGCACTTTCAAACACTAAAGCTGGCACTTTGTAACACTGATGTTGACACTTTGTAACATTGATGCTGGCACTTTGTAACACTGATGCTGGCGCTTTGTAACACTGTTGCTGGCACTTTACAAAATTGATGCTGGCACTTTACAAAACTGATGCTGGCATCTTAAAACACTTTTGTTGGCACTTTAAAATACTGATGTTTAAAATACTGATGTAATGTTTTTTGATACGTATTTTTAGGTGCATCAAAGCGTAAAAGGGATGGGGATGATGATGATTTTGATACCTTTAGTAAGAAACCTACAGGGGGTGATAGATTTGAGCATTATTGTACTCCTAAAAGACTTTGCTTAACTCTAGATCAGCAGAGAAATGTTAGGGCAATTGGTTTTGGCTCTTTATTGAGTCTTGAGGTTAAGGTATTGCCGCTTAGGCTTGTTCAATTTCTTGTTGAGAGATTTGAACCATTAACAAGGATACAACAAATTGATTCATCGAAGAATATGTGATTACAACATCAGATGTTTTTTTTATATATTTGTCTACCTAGGAATGTTGCAAATAATAAGGTAAATCGATCATCCAGTGTAAATATGGAATTGAGAAATAGGTAATTTGAAGAATTTGGGCATAATAAAAATGGTCTTCCTGCCTATAAACTTGTGGAACACATTTCTGAGTTACATCAAGGTGGGGATGAATTTAAACGCTTGTTTGTTCTATTTGTTGTTGAAATTTTTCTTGCTCCGGTAGTTACGAAAACAATTGACGTGTCGTTGTTAAGCCTTGTAGAAGACGTTTCACAGATAAGGAAGTTTGATTGATGTCAATACATTTTGGATAAATTATATGAGGGTGTTACAATACCTCATAAGAATTCAAAGAACTGTAGTGGATGTTGTAAGTGCTCCAATTTGAGCTTGTTAGAATTTTCGTTAGAAAATTAACGAAAGTTATAACATTTCTAACAATTCCTAACTATCCTAACATTTCTAACAAAGTGAGGGTAAAATGGGCATTGTTATTTAAGGTTAAACCTTAAAAAGAATCTTAAAAAGAAAAACAAAAGAATAAAACCACAAATAGAAATGCTGGAAACATAATCTTGCTGGTCAATTTGAATTTTGAAAAAGATTATTCCTTGTGTCCAAAGCTGAAGGCAATTAATGAACGATGCACGCGATTTGGATCCATCCGCGCGGACATCTTTGCTATTTTCAGAGGGCTATAAATTGAGCCCTCCAGTCACAAAAATAAGGAGGAAGAACACATTTTGCACCGAACCTCTGGCGAAATATAGAGAGAAAACAGTGAGAATTCTTCAAGAATTGTCACCTTTTTCTCTCCAATCTTTCCCAACTCATATTCATCCACTCACTCTCATATTAAATTCCTAAACACTCATACACTCAAGCCAAACACTCAAGAACACAAGGAAGATTGGTAAACCCTCCTCCTCCTAACCCTAAATCTCAACCATGCATGCATCTTCAAACTACAAAATGTAGTTCTTTCATCTTCTTGCTCTAGATCTAAGAAGATCACCATGGAAGACCATCTCCATGGATGATCTTCTACAAAGATCAAAATTATTTTTAAGCTTTCTTACTTTCTTGCAAAGAAAACTCATTTTCAAAACCCTAAAAACCATTTTCAAGCATAAAATCTTGATTTCAAAGGATAAAATTCCCCTTCCCAAGCAAATGAAATGCTTAGTCCTAATGTACCCCAAGGATGGTTTGGTATAGTTGATTCACCACTAAAATGTCTAGTGATCACTAACCAAAACCTAGGGAAATGGGGACAAGCATGGATGCAAAACCCCCCTTAAAATCATATTTTCTTTCTTGAGAAGTTGCTGTCCAGTAGCAATTTTCTCAGACCTCAGTCCATGGTCTTAATTTTTGGACACAGATGAACTTGGAATTTGGTGTTGACTACAAAATACTTTTTGTATTCAACATCCAGATCTTTCCAGACATATTTTTACCTTATTTTTTGGGTGAGTAAAACTCCTCTTTTCAAATTTTCTTTCAGAGGCTAGTTCATCAGCTTCTGAGAATCCAGATCTCATATCTGAGGTTTCCAGAAGGTTTTGACCCCTCAAATCTTCTCCAAAATGGAAAATTCCTTCGCACAAACTTTATTTAAGGTGTCTAGAACAACTTTCATTCTCTGAGTTTATCCAGATTATGAAGTTTTAAGACCCTTGAATCCCTTTCAAAATCAAAGGTCCACTGCCTTTTTCATTCTGGCAGAAATGGCTCTCAACTTCAAAAGGTCTTTTGAGTACCAAATCTCAATCCAAAAATCTTCCAAAAAATCATGGGATCAGTTTAAAGTCTTAAAAAGATATCCCAATTTTTACTTTTCTGAGTTTCAACTTATTTTGGCCAAAACACACACACACACACACACACAAATGATTTTCAGCTTGGAAGACTCGTTTTACGAGGCGCGTCGGGTGCACACTAACGTCCTTCCCGACGCGTAACATGACCTCCGAACCTAAATCTCTGATCTCGGGCTTTTTTCAAAGTTTTGGCCTTCAAAATTAAAATGGCGTGGCGACTCCGTTTTCCGGTTTTATTTGGTTTTTCAAAGAAACGCAAAAATCGAATTTTCCCGCGAATGGCAACATTATCACAGTGGCGACTCCTGGGGACTAAGCTTTTTAATAAAAAAATGGTATTTGGTATATTGGTGGAAACCACTAAATTTCCCGTTATCGCCTCCTAACACGAGTCGGGGATAAATTGTGGTCTAACAATCCCACGTACCGGTATCACCGTTTTCAAAAAAAAAAAAAAGCTTTTGAGGGGCAAGCTTCCGTCCGGCTTTGAAAATCATTTTTGTGTGTGTGTTAATTTTTGCACGGTTTTCATGTTGTTTTGGCCGCCTCGGAGAAAGTCAAAATTTTGACTGTCGGAATAATGTCCCTAACTGTCGGAATTTCCGTGCTTACGTGCTTATGTGCTCATAAAAAAAAAATCAAAAAAAAAATTTCAAAAAAAAATTTCAAAAAAAAAAGAAAATTTCCAAAAAAAAATCATGCATCATATTTTTTAAGACACATAAAAAATTTCTATTTTACTCAGAAAAAGAATATAGACTGCTTGCACACTACGCGCACGTGACCGTACACGCACACTACGTCCTTAACAGGGAAATCCTTGTCGCGGTCCGTTTGGTCTTATTACGCCTCTCGGATGAGCACGGGACTACCCAGACATCCCATGGAGCCTCGTGTCGACCATGCACTTGTCGTGACACACTTTGTCAGAGACCCGGTTGGTTTTTAGTGCAGTACGTGTCATGCCTGTCCGTGTATAGACCTTTCCTTTCAAGCCTTTGTCGGCATACCGACTCAATATCTTTCGGGTCCCTAATCGGTCGAAGTTACGCCGGTTTTCCGCCGCGAGACTTTGACCAAGATATTGACCGGCGCCTTGACTTCGGCTACGGCGGCACAAATTATACAACGACTCCCGGCATTGACACTGAGTCATCAAGGATTAATGACTATTCCATGCCTAATTACGGCTTAGCGACGACAAGTCAAGATCAATCGTGGACGCTTATCAGTCCAAATCATGCCGACTTTTTGTCGAGCCCTCGGACATGATCTTGACTTTCGACGTCAGCTTTGTCCGTAATTTACATCGAATGCTCGTTAAGACTCGATTACCCGCCAGACTTTTAGGATCGTTTTTCTTTCGGTCGGTGGGACCCGCTTGCCCTATAGGACCCTCGCCGGGCATCCGCTGGGAGGTCGAAATACGGGTGGAATACGAGGGGCTTATAGACGTAGTGACGGGGCCCGGCGATCCGGGAATCGAGTAGTTTGCGAAAAAGAAGAGCAATCTTTTCCAACCGATTAGGTTAATAAAACATGTTTTAAGTAAACGTGAACAAATAAGCGCATGTTGCATGAGCCAAAAGCCCAAACACCTACCCTCCTTCCATTCCCGGACATCGAACCTTCGTGTCCTTTCCCCATGACTCCGCACAAAGCTTGGTTTCGGGCACCGGGTCACCGTTTGATCGGTTGGGAAGAGTCAAGCGCGTCATCGGCTTCGCCGTTTGTTCCAACTCCGGGTTTGAGAATGTACGCATCGCCGGTAATGATGGGGATAACGTTGCTCCGTCCTCCAAAATCCCTCGACAGGACCCGTGTGGATCCGGTTGGTAGAACAAATGAGACTTCGACATGAGGCTCAAATTGATGACCTCGGGGGTAGTCGCAAGTCATGGTTTGACTATCGAGTCTCAATTCCGATGGCACTTTTACCGCAAAGACGAAGAGGGTTCTCCTCCTCTTCTTAACGATCCGGATACATCAAGATGCTACCCCAAGATTCCTATGTTTCCACCGCCGGGACTCGCCCGCCGACTTACGGGGCAAGCTGGCCCCCAACGACGATCGGGGACGAAAGAGTTCGGTATCTTGTCGGTTGTCCCCTCTCAAAGTGATGATCCCACAAATATCGGCTGAGTGATGAAAATCGAGGAGCAGTTGAAGGAATATGGTCGGCCATCAAAGTCACGGAAGAACGCCGAAACGAGACGGCGAGCTGGATTGAAGAGGCCACACGCCACTTCGGGACCTTAACAATATCCCAATGGCCAGGGCTACCTTGAAAGACAAACATGTGCCCGTTCCAGGGACCTCAATATCTCTCATTATCCGGCGAGTCCAATCACTCGCTACCGAGATGAGTCCGGCGAATCCCCGGACCGGTTCCACTCAAAGTCATTCCGGCACCGCTCAACGAGGTCCCAAATCCGCCACCAGTAGTAGAACACATTTGGTGGGATATTTGTGGCTTGTCCCGATTGCCTTGAAAGGGACTATCGGGGTGGATACACGAGGACCGTCCTCCTAAGAAAAAGAAAATTTCCTCCCGGCAAAAATTGAAGGAGAGATTCGAGGCCGGTGATAACGGTGTGGGAACGCTCGGGGAGCCATGCAGGGGATTTGATTATTATGTACTCTACTCCGGTCGGTCTTCCCAAAGCAAAAAGGGGTGAAAGAACGAGAAAAGCCTTGCCAACGACGGAGTGAGACCTTCGGATGCAGTCTTTGCGAACGAGAAGTCCAACCCCCTCGGGGGTCGACGAGTTCGGTTTGTCCGGCTCCCGAATATACACCGATGAAGAAAAACCGACGCCGGTCTGCGCTCCCACTCAATCAACATGTTGACTAGAGATGGCAACCGCCACAAAGGCATCGGTATAACCCGGGGGCTTCGGCAAAGACTACGCCTCGCAAGAAAAAGGCACGAAGTGGCGGCTTGATGACTCTCCATCCCGAGACAAGGACCAAATCTATGATCCTCACCTATATGGGAGTATGATCACCTTCTGCGATGAAGATTTGCCAAGAGATGTCTCCCAAACACAATGAAGCTTTGTACATCACTATTCGGCTCAACACCATGTCACTCCACAGGGTATTAGTGGACAATGGATCATCGGTAAATGTCCTTCCCCTCGGCATGATGAGGGCCCTCCGCATAAATGAAAGGCGCGTGATCCCGTCTACCGGTTGTCAAAGCCTACGACGGTTCGTCTCGTCCCATTACGGGGACGGTGACTCTGGAACTGCAGTACGAAACCCAAATGGTGCCCGCAAAGTTCCATGTAATGGATATCCCCTCAGAGTTCGCGGCCCTACTAGGGCGCCCTTGGTTGCATCACATGAAAGCCATAGCCTCCACTCTCCACCAATGCGTCAAATTCATCAACCGGCGGGAGACCTTGAAGTCATAAGGGGTGACAGGTTTCCTCATAGGGAACGAAGGCTGAAACAATAGCCAAGAACACCCACGAGTCAAACAGGGGCTACATCCTTCAAGAGGCAAGTCTCGCCGGCATCCTTTGGAATCTAGCGATGCCAACTATGTCGACACACTCAAGCAAGCGAGACTCAGAAGAAGTTCGATTCATCAAATTTAATTGCTATTTCCAACACTTGGAGTCGTCTTGGAAGGAAACGCTGAACGCCGCCATGATACGAGCACACAAGTCCCGGTCCTCAATCACGAGATTTGTCGGTATTCTGCAAACCCATTCTTTGGCCTCGCCGGGCGAGAGATTTTCATGATAAAAGTCGGCAAACACCGACGGACTCGGCTCGAATCTATGAACGTCGTGTGGGACGTCCTCCTTCTTGAACTACACTGCCAAGCCTTTCCGCTCGAGTATGGGACATGAGATTTTTCTAGCGGCTCACCGAGACGCAATGCGTCCTTACATACGGATTGAGCGGTCGAGATTGTGGCGAAACGGAAGTCCCGGGTGAGGAAGATCCCTACATCCACATGCTCGGCTTTCGGATGCCAAACACGGTTGATTACGGTTCGAGACAAAGAGATGATAGCAACGGCGAAGAGGGAGCACGAGACCATGCCTTTCCGGGTTTTGAAGCCACCGGCAGCGATGCCTTTAAAGAATTGGGAAACTCTCTCGGGCCCGTCCGCGACGAAAGAGGAAATGATCACCAAGCTTGGATTGGTCCCCCGTCCTTTCGTGTCAACCTTTGTAAAATCCTCAGGAGTCTCTCATTGTTGAGTTCGAGTCTCTCGAGTCGTCCAGATGGCCTTACGCTGAAGACTACGAATGCAGCGAACGTTGTATTCCCCTTCGTCTTGATGAAATGATGAACCTTTACGAGTATCCCTTAATTGCCACTTTAACTAATGATGAATTAACTAATAATCTAAAAACAGTTAATAACGATTCACTAGATGAAGAGCGAGACACATTAAATGAACAATATATCAAAGAAATCTTTAAGCGGGTTGTCAGGAAAGAGGAAAATCGAGCCCCAGCTGCCGAAGAGATTTTGACAAGTGTGAATTTGGGAGCTGCGGAAGAGCCTAAAGAGACGCCTTGATTGGTAGTTTCTTCGAAGGGGTGAAAGGGTTGCCCTAATCGAGTGCTAAAAGAATTCGTGGATGTGTTCGCATGGTCCTATAAAGATATGCCGGGCCTCGATCCTTCCATAGTTGAGCACCGAATACCGCTCGACCCGGAAGTCAAGCCGGTAAAGCGAAGCTAAGAAGAATTAAGCCCGAATGGTCCTTACAAGTGAAAGAGGAAATAGAAAAAGATGCTCGGGCGGGGTTCATCGGGGTCATTGAATACCCAACATGGGTGTCCAACATAGTGACGGTGACGAAGGCCAACGGAAAGATCCGATCTTTGCGTAGACTTCGGAGACTTGAACAAAGCCGGTCAAAGACGATTTCCCCACTTTGCCAAACATCGACATTTTGGTAGATTCCACGGCCAACCACGAAGTCAAATCTTTCGTCGATGGTTTTGCCGGCTACAACCAAATCAAAATGGCGAGAAGAAGATCAAGCCAAAACGGCCTTCACAACCCCTTGGGGCACATGCGCTACACGGTCATGCCATTCGGACTAAAGAATCTTTGGGGCTACGTACCGGAAGGGCGGCTACGGCTACGTTCCATGACATGATCCACAAAGAAATTGAGGTCTATGTGGACGACATGATAATACATTCCGGAGGATCGGATGGCGGCACTTTGTTGATTTGAGAAAATTCTTCGGCCGCCTCGAGACCACGGCATGAGGCCGAATCCGGCCAAGTGCACTTTCGGTGTAAGACGAGGCAAGGTACTAGGATATATGGTGACGAACGGGGAATCGAAGTAGATCCCTAGAAAATCAAGGCGATAGTTGAAATGAAGCCACCACGGACAACGACGAAGTGAAATCCTTCGTGGGAAGGCGCAATACATAAGCCGCTTTGTAAATCGGTGACCTCGATCTGCGAGCCAATCTTCAAGTTGATGAAAAAGAATGCCTACACGAGAATGGACCCAGAATGTCGGCTTGCCTTTGAGCAGATTAAGGCATACCTTGTGAATCCCCAGATTCTCTGCCCACCACATCGGCAAAAGCCACTCTTGCTATATCTAAGCATCACGGATACGGCAATTGGGGCTATGCTAGCTCAAGAGAAAAAGATTCCAAAGTCGAAACGCCATCTATTTCGTAGCGAAAGCTCCAAGGAAGCGAACTCAATTACTCTACTTGCGAGAAGACTTGCGCGAGGTTTGAGTGCAGGTAGTGGGAAAGTTGAAACACTACATGCGGTCTCACCCGATACATCTTGTTTCAAGGATAGACCCCATCAAATATACATTCGACAAGCCTTCCATCTCCATGAGATTGGCAAAATGGTCGTTCTTTTTGGCCGAATATGACATCGCTTATGTTTCAAGGAAATCCGTAAAAGGACGCATAATGGCGAGAACATCGGCCGATTTCCCAAGTGATGAGTCAGGGACTGAACCTCAATTTCCCGATGATGGAATCTTCGCTCTAGAAGGAGAAAATCGGCTGGGCAACTCTTCTTCGACGGGCGTCAAACAAAAGGGGAACGGGATAGGAATGCTTACGGTCGATCCCTCTTGCGAACACACCCCCATAGCTTGGTAAAAATTTGAACTTGAAGTCACCAACAATGACTGCTTGAATATGAAGCTTGCATAGGCGGGTTGGAAGCCGCCCTTGAAAGAAATATCAAGGAATTGGAGGTGTACGGTGACTACGCCCTCATCATCAATCGGGTCTCTAACAAATGGAAGACCGTGGATCCGGGTTTGCGAAGTATCATGCTTACATGGAAGAGTTAGTAACTCAATTCAAAGAAATCGGCTTTCATTACGCGAGGGCCGAAACGGGTTCGCGAGATGCTGCAGCTACACTAGCCTCTCTTGTCGAAATACACGAAGGAAAGTCTGTTAAACCATTCGAGTCGGGAGAAGAGAAAACCCCGCCTATTGCTTCGAAATTGAAGCGGAAGCCGGGCGATCAATGATCCACAGTACGCTCAGTTTACCGATTGCACGAAGGATGGCGAGGCCTCTTTCAAAAACGAAGATGGGGAATATAAAGAAGGAATCAAAGCAAAAAGTCTCTCGGCCACAGAGCGGCTCGCCTCCCATTATGTTCTTTTGGGAAACATGTTATACAAAAAACGTTATCAAGGCCCCCTCTGCGATGTATCGGCAAACGAGGCTACCGAACTCATGAAAGAAATACATGGTGGTACTGCGGCCCTCACATGAATGCTCGAGCTACGATGCAAATCATGCGAGAATGGGGTATTTTTGGATCACCGTAGGCCGGCGCATCCGGTTTGTCAAAGGCTGCGACAAATGTCGGCGATACTCAAATCTTAATCACTTGCCTCCTCACGAGTTATCTTGCATGACAACCCCTTGGCCTTTCGTCACTTGGGGAATTGATGTCATAGGCAAAATCACACCATCGGCGATATGACCACGAGTTCGTCTGGTAGCCGTGGATTATTTCACCAAGTGGGTTGAAGCCAAGTCCTACAAAATCCTCAATTCAAAGAAAGTCGCCCTCTTCATCAAAGAAAACATCATGTGCCGATACGGGTTGCCGGCCGAAATCATTTCGAGATAATGGATCCCACTTCGAAGGGGAATGTGACGGGTTCTTTGGCGAGAATTCCGAATAACCCGTCACAAGTCATCACCCTACGGGCCCCAAACCAACGGAGCCGTCGAAGCGGCAAACAAGACTACGGAAAATATCATCGGAAAATGGCTGTCCAAGGCGAGATTGGCCCGAGAAGTTACACCTGGCACTCTGGGGCTACGAGAACATCGGTCGAACGGCAAGCTGGGGAAACACCTTTTGCCCTCACATACGGAATGGAAGCCGTACTCCCAATCGAGTGGAAATCCCCTCGCTCAGGTATCTTCTTTGGAAAGCCGGATCAACGAGGTCGAATGGCTCAGTCGCCATGATGAATTGGCCCTACTAGACGAACGCCGATTGAAGGCCATGGAACACATCCGGGCCTACCAAGGAAGAATGGCGAGCCTTCGACAAGAAAGTAAAGCATCGGGAGATCCGAGAAGGTGATCTCGTTCTAAAGAAAAGCCCCGGTCCGTATCAACCCTCTCGGCAAATGGGAGCTGTATGGGTCGGGCCATATGTCGTCCGAGAAGATCTTCTCCGGAGGAGCCATGCAACTTGCGGACCTCGACGGGAATCCCTTTGTACACCCGGTGAATGGTGACAAGGCTGCGAGATACTACGCGTAAAAAAAAAAAAAAAAAAAAAAAAACAAAAAAAAAACAAAAAAAAAAAAAAAAAAAAAACAAAAAAAAAACAAAAAAAAGAGTGCTAAAAGAGTAATACCCAACTAGGTTAGAAACCCGAAAGGGCGGCCTAGGTAAAAAACGAGGGTTGCACCAAAAAAAAAAAAAAAAAAAAAACAAAAACAAAAAAACAAAAAAAGAGTGCTAAAGAGTAATACCCAACTAGGTTAGAAACCCGAAAAGGGCGGCCTAGGTAAAAAACGGGGTTGCACCAAAAAAAAAAAACAAAAAAAAAACAAAAAAAAAAACAAAAAAGAGTTCACCGGGTTGAACTACGAAGACTGAGCTCCTCAAAATGAGGGGAACGTAGGCGGCGGAAACGGTTCGGTCTAAAGCACAAATAAAAGCCATACTTTGGCATCAATACAATTGATCGAGACCATGAAAGCGTCTCGAAAAACTCTAAAGCAATTCAAATATTCATTACAAGTTAAAAGCTCTTTGATGAGTCTAAGCCCGATTCATTCCTACAAGCGGCAACTTTGCTAAAGAAAACTAAGATACATAATCAAACTAATGTGTACTGTCATGGCAAGAAAGGGATACTTGGAAACCTCGGAGTCACTCCAAGCCACTCGTCTTGGCCTCTCCCTTCTTCTTCCCCCTCAGAGTCTTTCTCTTCGAGCCCAGGAAAAATGTCGGTATTCCTCCTACCAAGCTGCGGTATAGGAACGGGGTCTATCAAACCGGCCTCTGTCGGGGCCTTAGTAGCCCTAGCGTCATCCCTCATCTCTGTAGCCTAGGCGGTAGCATAGGAGCCCTCCTCTCCTGTCTCTTGACGTAAGCCTCATGTCGGTCACGGCGTCTCCGCTCTGTCATGAGGATTGGCCCTCGCCTCGGCCCTCCTCCTCTCGAAGCAGTCGGGTCCTCCGCACCCATAATGGCCTCACGCCGCCTCAAAATAGCCACTGAGTCCCTCCCGGATGCCCCTCGTACCAATCCGGGTACCAAGTGGTCAAGAACACCGGTCTCGGACGCTTTGAGAATGACAGGAGGAAAGGCATCATACCTCCATGCTCGGGAAAGAAATGGAAACACCGAGGGATCATCCATGGAAGCAGGAGCCACCACCTGGTGGCTACATCATCAAAGCCCTCGAAAGGAACTGCTCCAAGCCAAGCTGTCTAAGGACCGGAGCCGGAATGTAGAAAGCTGGTGAGAAAGCCCGGAAGCATAACCACATGGGACCCGTCTGAAGCACTCTGC
The DNA here is from genome assembly GCA_022495995.1 of Adenophora triphylla var. japonica. NCBI lineage: Eukaryota > Viridiplantae > Streptophyta > Magnoliopsida > Asterales > Campanulaceae > Adenophora > Adenophora triphylla. The sequence continues at coordinate 66,680 of JAFEMH010004531.1, read as the reverse complement.
GAGTCTCCACCCGCCAATGAGGCACCAACCATCGATATCTTCGATCGGCGACCCGCCATCCAACGCTCCCACGAGCCACGATCATCAAAATCTACATGACACCTCTCTGGCAAAAGTCGAAGGCACGATCATATCGAGAGGTTTCCCGAAGAACCCCAAACGCTCCATCGGCCACGGGGTCAAGAGAAGCGGGCTGCCCCGTGCATATACCGCCGTCCGGTAGCTAATGCATCGAGAGCATGAAAAGTCTCCCCAGAATCAAAGGAACGACATCTACGCCGGGCGACGGTGAACGACAACATCCGGCGAGGCCGATGGCGAGATCCCGAAGGAATAGACCATGAACGGGGTGCCAAACATACAAAGTGCAAAGGCATCCCAATAGGCATCATCCACCAAGCCTAGGCCCCTAAATCTGTCGGGAAGACCGGAAATATCGAAATGATCGGGACCGCGGATCATACCTTGCGCTTCCTCAGGGAAAGATGAAGGAGGACGCACAATCTGTCAACAAAAGAAGCCCCTCGGGCAAAGGAACCGCTATCTCTTCCACCTCAGGACCTCCAAGCAAGGCCCGAAATTCTTCCACAGTCGGAACAATCTCGTTGAAGGAAAGGCAAAAGACATGCCTTCTAGTATCCCAACGAAGAAGAAGCTCTTAAGAGGTCATAATCAGGAACCAATTCTTTGAGAGACCACAAGCATCGTACCTTGTACCTTTCTTCAAAGAATGATCTTCTCTCGTGCATGATCTCCCTACACCACTCCTTGAACTTTTCAAAGAACAACATTTGCCTTTCTTTGGACAATTTTGGAGAATTTTTGGCCATTTCCATGGTTTTTCTCTCTTTCTCCCGAAAATGGCTGTTTGAATTTGGAGGTTGAAGAGGATATTCGAATTTGAAATAAAGCAAGACCAGGTGCTGAACCAAAATTAAAGGACGGTGTCGAAGCGCCCTATCCGCGCGGATGAGTTTGCCAAAAAAAAATGCGCGCAGTCAGATTGCTACACCAAAAGAGGAATATTCCGTCCCGGTTGCTCGAAACTTGTGCAAAAACCCTCCCCAAACCGGTCCATATACCAAACACCCTTGCAAAAAAAAAAACCAAGGCTCATGCAACACTTTGCATTCATACTGCATTGCATTCATAAAATAAAATCCTAAATTATTACATTCCAAAAAAAAAAAGAGTGTGCATAAAAAAAAAAAAAACAAACAAACATAAATAAAATCCTAAATTATTACATCCAAAAAAAAAAAATGTGCATAATCTGTACAAATCTAAATCTCAAAAAGAAAAATAAAAAAATCAATCGGAATCTCAGGCGCCGATGTCTCCCCCGGCCCCTCTTGCGACTCGGGCCCGCCTCCTCGGGAGCCACTGAAAATCTCGGGCTCGAGAATCGTCCTCGTCTCCCGAGAGAGGCTCGTCGGGACCAACCGGCACGCTACGATAGGGCAAGCCGAGATCTGCGAAAAAGTCGTATCCGAAGGTGAAGGCGTCGGACTCACACGTACGAAGACGACCCGCCATCTTTGCCAAACGTGTCCACTGCCGTGTGGATCCCGAGAATGACGTGATCCGAAGGCGATGCAGCGCGGGGATCAAGGAGAGGAGACAAAGGAGTCTACGAAGAAGTCTACGAGCGAATAGGGAAGCCTCCGTCGACGGGCGCCGGCCGTGGTCGCCTCGCTCTAGCACGAGGAGCCCATGGCGACCATCCTCTGATGAATCTCTTGGCCCGATCACTTGCTTCGTCGGCTTCTCGACGACCACCTCAGAAGCGCACAAAAGCAAAAGCGTCAAAAAAAAAAAAAAAAGAGGTGATGCTAAAGATGATGAAACAAAGGAAAGAAAAGAAGGGAAAAGGTGAAACCATACCTTCATACCGGACGAGGCGGAAAGCTCGTGGAAGTCGCTCGGGTGAGGGATCTGCACCCTCAATCGGACCCCATCCTGGATATAGGAAAAATCCGTCCGAGGGTACCGCGGGATCCCAAGCCCCTCCTATCCAAACACGAGGCATCCTCGGCCTCCTCAAGACGAATGTCGCATACGGCTCAATCGCCACGAAGTCAGAAGTGCGGCACGCTCGGTAATCATCCCAGGTCACGGACCGATCGCTCGGAGTGCATCATATCGGCGGGAGGCTCCACCGGTGTCCTCAGGCGAGTTCACGCCATCTTTGGCGCGTCACCCTCTCTCCCGAGATAATATGCATCGCGAGTCGGACCCCTCAAAATCCTCCATTGCCATCCGGATCTCGGCGCCCTTCGGTGCGCTACCTCAGCGATCCCGGGGGAAGAATATCATCCCCTCATCTGTCTCGGCCTCCGTCGAAGGAAGGCAATCCGCGTACACGAGAGTCGTACGCCCCCTGGAACTTATCTTCTCCGGGCATGCTTGGACCAAGGCTGCATGGCCGGATACGCCCGGCGTACTCCGCCATTTGCCGCCACACCGTGACGTGGAAAAACTCCAACGCCCATACTGCGAAAGGTAAAAATCCAATCAATCCGGTGCAAATAAAAGTCGTGTGCTCAAAAGAAGAGAGGGAAAGCAAAAGAGAGCTTATACCTCCGGGGGCAAACTCGAAGCGGTACAAGGAGCTCACGGCCTTCATTTGTACCTATCAAGAGCAAAATAAAGCTCTGCCCGGCCCGGCCTCTCCCCACGAGACATCTCAGGCCGTCTCCATGTCCTCCAAGGACCTCGGCAAGGCAAAGACCGCCGTCCCCTCGGCATGTCCAAAGAGCGTGCTCGAGAAAGCAAACCACAAGAAGGCCACGGCAATCGATCGGCGCCTATCCTCTCCTCCCGGCCTCGTAGCTCGCAATGGTCTCCACAATCTTGCCGTAGACCACGGCATACTCCATCCCCATCCCCTTTTTGGGAATAGGGAAAATCCCGAAGAGCACTGCGGATCGGCATCGGCTGTAGCCATCCGCCACTCAATCTTTGCGTCCATTAAAGGACAGGCCCGTGATCGCGGCATAGTCGGAGGCGTAGCGTAGCCTCGCCCCCGGAAGAAGTGGAAGGTGTGGGTCGCGTCCCACAGTCTTTGCGGAGCAAACATCAAGCCCTTGCTCTTAGGGAACTTGACCAGTCCCCTCAAGCACTCGACGAACTCCCAGACCCCCGTCTCGACAACAATCTGTCTCGGACTCGGCAAAGCTCCTCGGCCCGCATCCGGAAGCCGGTCCCACAAGTCAATCACAGACTCCACTGATCCTCGAGTCTTCATTTTGTTCAGCTGCTCCGTCACAAAACGGTGTCCGCCCTGTAATAAAAAAAAAGAGAGAAAGAGAAAATGTCAAAAAGATTGCATTTGCATTTACAAAAAAAAAAAAGAAAAGAAATTTCGACAGCATAACAGCATACAATGAGCATAGCCCCATTTTTCTCGCATGAAAGAAAACAATTTTCAGCAAGTCCCAATGCATTCATCAAAAAAAAAAAAAAAGATGCATTCCTACGGAAGTAAAAACTCCGTCCCATTTTCAACAAAAAAAAAAATGCATACATTCATATCATCCATCTTACATGCAACGGGAGGAAAAATCCGTCCCACTTTTCAAAAAAAATCCTAAACATACATACATCTCATATTGGCAAAATGCCCATTCTTTCCAAACAAAATGCATGCATTGCATCATCATTCATCAATATCAAAATTCAATTTCAAAAAAAAAAAATCATCATCATCATCAACATGCAATATTCAAAAAAAAAAAATCACAATTCTTTGAATTTTCACATGAAATTTTCGAATTGAAAAAAAAAAAAAAAAAAAAAAATGTGGCAAAAATGCCAATTCTTTTTCCCAAGCAAAGTGCACATTTTGGGTTACTCATATACTCATCATCAACATGCAAAGCATCAAAATCAAAATTCAAAGCCAAGAACATCAATCATTCGAGTTTTCAAAAAAAAATTTAATTCAAAAATCACCCAAAATTCAATTTTCGAACAAGAAATCAACAAAGGGATCAAAGGGTTTCAAAGTATACCGTTCGAAGATGCGGATCCGAAGCCCAATGTTGCCAAGCATCGGGGTAATGCTCCTCCTCAACCGATTGCGAAAGATTGTAATGCCTCCTCATCCGGACGAGCTCCAATCGCCTCTCCGCTACCGGGCCACGTCCTTGGCCTTGAAAAGCGCCTTCCCCGTGTTCCATTGCTCAAAAAATCGAAGAAATCGGAAGAATTTTGAAGCTTAAATGGCCAAAAATGGCGGATTTTGCAGAATTTTCTCTCTCTCTCGTAATTCTCTGCAAAACTGAATGGGGAAGAAGAAAAGGGCGTTGGCCCTAATTAATACCCCTGGTTTTCAAACCCTATCCGCGCGGATAGGATTGCAAGGGTCAAAATGACCCTTTTGCCCCTTAAAATTTCAGGACTGCGCAATTCGGTCCCAACTTGACAGAGTTAACCAAAGTTAACCAAAGTCAGCCCCTTGCCAAGAAAATCTTCCCCGGCAGTAAAACGTAAGACCGAGTGCCCTGAGAAAGATAACGAGATCCCGTATCTTTCATCAAAATTACCCCCGGCAGTCAAACGTAAGGCCGAGTGCCCGAGAAAGATAACGAGATCCGTATCTTTCATCAAAATTACCCCGGCGATCAAACGTAAGACCGAGTGCCCGAGAAAGATAACGAGATCCGTATCTTTCATCAAAATCTTCCGGCGGTCAAACGTAAGACCGAGTGCCCGAGAAAGATAACGAGATCCCGTATCTTTCATCAAAATTACCCCCGGCAGTCAAACGTAAGACCGAGTGCCTCGAGAAAGATAACGAGATCCCGTATCTTTCATCAAAATCATTCTCCGGCAGTCAAACGTAAGACCGAGTGCCCCGAGAAAGATAACGAGATCCCGTATCTTTCATCAAAATTACCCGGCATGTCAAACGTAAGGCCGAGTGCCTGAGAAAGATAACGAGATCCCGTATCTTTCATCAAAATCCCGGCGAAACCAGACGTAATTCCCAGAGACGAATACGTCGATTTTCCCCCAAAAGGCTAACGAAATCCCAGCCAAAGTTAACGGAATCCCAAAAGCCGGCGAGATCTCGAGTAGTACTCGAACTACGAAAGGGCTTGATTCCCACTAGGGATACGTAGGTAGCCTATCATTAGGAATCCGGCCCCTCGACCAAAACGGTCACCCTCTCCTTCGGCAGCAGACGAAGTCCACCGAAAGGCCATTTCAAATTAAGGTCCGAGGCGCCTAAAAGGCCACCATCTTCAAGGTTCGAGGCGCCTAAAAAGCCATCTTCAAGGTTCGAGGCACCTAAAACGCCATCATCAAGGTCCGAGGCACCTAAAAAGCCATCATCATCAAGGTCCGAGGCACCTAAAAAGCCATCTTCAAGGTTCGAGGCACCTAAAATGCCATCTCCAAGGTCCGAGGCACCTAAAACGCCATCTCCAAGGTTCGAGGCACCTAAAACGCCATCATCAAGGTTCGAGGCACCTAAGACGCTATCACTAGGAAAGCGATAAATCGCAAAAATCCCCAGCAAAGCGGATACCCGTCAGACCAAAAATGGTCATTCCTATCCCAGCGGAGCGGATAGCCATCAGACCAAAAATGGTCATCTCTTATCCCAGCGAGTTTCTTTCCGATGGCAGGCGTAGAACTCGCTCATCGGGTTCGAGGCACCTAAAACGCCATCATCTCCAGGGGTCAAAGACCCGAACTACGGCAGGCTTGATTCCCATTCGGGATACGTAGATAGCCTATCGCTAGGTTCGGCCACCCGATCACTCGATCATCACGCCAAATATGGAGCCTTACTCTTATCGACGACCCCGCTTCCTTCGAAGCGCCGTCGCCGAGGGGCTCTGTAAGTGCTCCAATTTGAGCTTGTTAGAATTTTCGTTAGAAAATTAACGAAAGTTATAACATTTCTAACAATTCCTAACTATCCTAACATTTCTAACAAAGTGAGGGTAAAATGGGCATTGTTATTTAAGGTTAAACCTTAAAAAGAATCTTAAAAAGAAAAACAAAAGGAATAAAACCACAAATAGAAATCTTTGGAAACATAATCTGGTGGTCAATTTGAATTTTGAAAAAGATTATTCCTTGTGTCCAAAGCACGAAGCGACAATTAATGAACGGTGCACGCGGCCCTTGGATCCATCCGCGCGGACATCTTTGCAATTTTCAGAGGGCTATAAATTGAGCCCTCCAGTCACAAAAATAAGGAGGAAAAACACATTTTGCACCGAACCTCTGGCGAAATATAGAGAGAAAACAGTGAGAATTCTTCAAGAATTGTCACCTTTTTCTCTCCAATCTTTCCCAACTCATATTCATCCACTCACTCTCATATTAAATCCCTAAACACTCATACACTCAAGCCAAACACTCAAGAACACAAGGAAGATTGGTAAACCCTCCTCCTCCTAACCCTAAATCTCAACCATGCATGCATCTTCAAACTACAAAATGTAGTTCTTTCATCTTCTTGCTCTAGATCTAAGAAGATCACCATGGAAGACCATCTCCATGGATGATCTTCTACAAAGATCAAAATTATTTTTAAGCTTTCTTACTTTCTTGCAAAGAAAACTCATTTTCAAAACCCTAAAAACCATTTTCAAGCATAAAATCTTGATTTCAAAGGATAAAATTCCCCTTCCCAAGCAAATGAAATGCTTAGTCCTAATGTACCCCAAGGATGGTTTGGTATAGTTGATTCACCACTAAAATGTCTAGTGATCACTAACCAAAACCTAGGGAAATGGGGACAAGCATGGATGCAAAACCCCCCTTAAAATCATATTTTCTTTCTTGAGAAGTTGCTGTCCAGTAGCAATTTTCTCAGACCTCAGTCCATGGTCTTAATTTTTGGACACAGATGAACTTGGAATTTGGTGTTGACTACAAAATACTTTTTGTAGTCAACATCCAGAGCTTTCCAGACATATTTTTACCTTATTTTTTGGGTGAGTAAAACTCCTCTTTTCAAATTATCTTTCAGAGGCTAGTTCATCAGCTTCTGAGAATCCAGATCTCATATCTGAGGTTTCCAGAAGGTTTTGACCCCTCAAATCTTCTCCAAAATGGAAAATTCCTTCGCACAAACTTTATTTAAGGTGTCTAGAACAACTTTCATTCTCTGAGTTTATCCAGATTATGAAGTTTTAAGACCCTTGAATCCCTTTCAAAATCAAAGGTCCACTGCCTTTTTCATTCTGGCAGAAATGGCTCTCAACTTCAAAAGGTCTTTTGAGTACCAAATCTCAATCCAAAAATCTTCCAAAAAATCATGGGATCAGTTTAAAGTCTTAAAAAGATATCCCAATTTTTACTTTTCTGAGTTTCAACTTATTTTGGCCAAAAGACACACACACACACAAATGATTTTCAGCTTGGAAGACTCGTTTTACGAGGCGCGTCGGGTGCACACTAACGTCCTTCCCGACGCGTAACATGGCCTCCGAACCTAAATCTCTGATCTCGGGCTTTTTTCAAAGTTTTGGCCTTCAAAATTAAAATGGCGTGGCGACTCCGTTTTCCGGTTTTATTTGGTTTTTCAAAGAAACGCAAAAATCGAATTTTCCCGCGAATGGCAACATCATCACAGATGTGTGATGATCTTGGTGATTGCTTACCTTTAGAGATTTCCATTTAAAGGGTTGAAAGAATCAACTGTTCACCCTTTGATTCAACATTGGAATGCAAAAATTCAAACTGAGGATTGATTCTGAAGCTAAATTTGGTTGGGGAAAGTTAATTTTTTCAGGAATGCATGTTTATCCTATAAGTACCTTTGGAGATGATTTTATGGATGAAGTACCCGGTGCACTACTAGAAACAGGCCTTTTACCGATGGAAATTTCCGTCGGTAATTCCACATTTCCGTCGGTAAGTGGATATTACCGACGGAATTCGTCCGTCGGGTTCCGTCGAAAATAATTGGTTGGTAATACCGACGGACAAATTCCGCCGAAAATACCGGCGGATTGTCCGCCGAAAAATCTGAAATTCCGCCGGGAACCGTTCGTCGGAAATGAGTAACGCCGGCCGGTTAACCGGAGCAATTGCCGGAGGTTACCGATGGAAATATCCGTCAATAATATTAAAAAAAAAATAATAAAACCCATTACCGACGGTTATAACCGTCGGAAACCAAAAAAATTACCGTCGGATATGTCCGTCGGAAATCTAAACCCTAAACCGACGGACATATCCGTCGGTAATGAGTGTTATTTTTTTAATTTTTTATTATTTTCCGACGGATATTTCCGCCGAAAATTAGTATTATTTATTTTTTTTAATTAATTTACCGACGGAAATTTCCGTCGGCAATCTGGCCAGATTTAAAAAAAAAATCTGTTTTATTATTAAACCACCTGTAAAAGGCTGTAAACCTGTTCAAACAACCTGTTTTAAACAAATACAATTATAAACTACAAACACACACAAACAACCAGTTTCGCTTGTACATCAAATAAAATACATATGTTTGTCCAAATCAAGCGACAGGGGAAGGGGAAAGGGGAAACGGCCGGGGAAAGGGGAAAGGGGAAACGGCCAGGGAAAGGGGAAAGGGGAAACGGTCGGGGAAAGGGGGAAAGGGAAACGGGAAACGGGAAAGGGGAAAAGGGGAAAAGGGAAGGGGAAACGGCCGGGGAAAAGGGGAAAGGGAAAGAGAAACTACATATGTTTGTTTGTTTGTTTAATTACATGTCAATGAAAATTCATGTTTAACAACCACAGCTGCGCCGCCATTCTTTGCTACCGCTACCACCACCATCCATGTATAGACCTATCAAGATATTAATTAAAAAACAATATATCAATGTATATACAAATAAAAAGACAATAATAAAATGTAAAAATTATATATATGACATTTATAATTAAATAATACTTACTGGCCACTGGGAGAGATAGATATTTCCATTTTTCCTTCCTCATTAATAATCGCGTCCAAATTAACCCGCCCGGATGGTTCACTACGTCCAGAACCAGAAGTAGATCCCCTCCCTTCCGTCCTTGGTGAAACAAGACGATGGACAAAACCCGCAACCTTCCCTCTCTTTGAACGATTGCCACCTCTACCCGACATATCTAAACTAGTATATTATATATGTAGACAGAAAATATTATCAAGTAGAACAAAATTTAAATAGTAGGAAGCATTCAAAATAATGACTACATGCCCAAGCAAATTATGGAGTAAGATGTTTGCAGCCAATATACACTATGTGAAAAGAGTCCCACTACCACCATCACTACTACTACCACCACCACTACGTACTACCACCACCACTATTACCACTACTACCGCTACTACCACTACTATTACTAATACTACTACGTATACCACCACTACCACCACCACCACTACCACCACCACCACCACAAAATTAACAAAATAGAGAGGGGTAGAGAGAGAGGGTTTACATTTATAATGAGCTGGAGTGAAAAATATCAAGTCTTTTGCACAAGCATTTGGCCCAAAGATTGAAACTTTGAAAGTAGATTTACTATTATAATAATTAATCAGAAAACAAGAAAATCCCGAACTCCAGTTTTTGTATCTTCTACAAACTGAAGTTGGGGATTTTCTTATTTTCTGATTAATTGGTAAATCTACTTTCAAAGTTTCAATCTTTGGGCCTAATGCTTGTGCAAAAAACTTGAGATTTTCCACTCCAGCATAACCCCATGGTAGTGGTTGTACGTGATAGTAGTGGGGTTGGCTTTTATCCCATCCCGAAATACACGTATGAATTGCAAATATCACTTTGTCTACTTGCTTTATAATCGAAAATCAAGAAATTTTGGCAGCATAATCCCATGGTCTCCAAGTGCACGACGTAGACTAGGTCAATCAAACACTATCAATTAGAATCGACAGTGTGTAATCAACCATGTCTAGTATACACTCAGAGAACAATAGGATTAATGCAACCGAAATATTTCAACTATCGACTATTCAAGCAATTTTAATAGACAATAATGATATTTATATATATACATATATGCATATTTTTATTTTTATTTTTATTTTTTATTTTATTTTATTTTTTATTTTATTTTTTATTTTTTATTATTATATTTTTTATTATTATTATTATTATTATTATTATTTTTTTATTATTATTATTATTATTATTATTATTATTATTATTATTATTATTATTATTATTTTTTACTTATTTATTTATTTTTTTCCAACAACCTTTTCACACGATGACATTCAAATTAATGACTACATGTCCAAGTAAATTATGGAGTAAGATGTTTGCAGTTTGCATTTAAATAGTAAAAATCATTTATTGTCCAAATCATGAGATAGATGTAATATTACATAGCATGTAAAGAGTAACCAAGTAAAATTGAAAATCATGAGATAGATATAATATTACAGTGATAAGTGATATAAAATGTAAACATTATATACAAAACATTATCTGAATTAAAACTAAACTGATTCATTCACTACAATCTTGATCACTATCACTACAAAATTCAATTTCTTCTTCACTAGTTTCCTCGTCGTCGTCTTCTTCCCATCTTTATCATCGGACCCAGATATATACCCTTCTCCTTCCTCATCCTCCACATTGTCATCATCGATTTCATTGAAAGTGACTTCCTCCCATAGTGGACGGGTGTTTTCGGCCATTAATGCTTCATCCTCGACATTATCATTCAAGGAAATAATCGGAGGTATAGGCATTTCCTCTTCCTGATAACAATCATTTAATGATGAATCAATATTTGAAGTAGACGTTTTTGCACGCAATGGTATATCAAAAGTGCTTCTTGCTTTGGTTTTCCGTACGGCCCACCATCCGCTAGACTCTCTTCGTCGACGGGGGTAGGGGGTCATATACACCTGTTGTGCTTGAGATGCAAGAATGAACACATCATCACCATTATTCCTAGAAGAATGCTTTAAGTCAACGAGATCAAAAGTGCCATGTTTTGTAATGCCTCGCTCAGCGTCCCGCCACTCACAATTGAAAAGAACTACAGAATTTCCAAGCAAGTACTCCAATTCAATAACTTCTTTCAATACGCAATAATAATCGAGATTTTCCTTGAGATTGACCCCGCTATTCCAAGTTGATTTCGTTTGGCCATATTCTTCGGTGTGGAATACGTAGCCATTGACAAAATATCCCTTATATACATTCACTCTTAAGGACGGACCGTGTGCTAATGCTTGTAATCTCGCAGCTTTTGCATCTCCAAGGTTGTTCAAAATCTAAATAAAAACACATAGATAGTAAAAAACTCATACTTCAAATTCTATTAAAAACATTGAATTAATGAATTGGCATTTACATAATTATTAAACCATGAGGGAAATTCGTTGTCTGTCCTTATTGAAATCAATTCAGGCGCAATGTCTCCAGCCTGTTCTTCGAACATACTGCATTCAAGGAGAACATAAAGTTGCTTAGTTCGTATTAAAGTTATTAGGATTAACATTACTTAATAACAAATGAAGAATGCTTACTTCAAGTAGTCCTCGACCTCAGCACAGTTAAGGAGAATATAGAGTTTAGCCGCTTCTAATTCTTTTCTGCTTAGCATGCGCGTGCACTTTCTATTGCCAAGGAATCGACCAGGAGAAGAAAAAACTGAAATTTTTCCATCAGGATCAGTGACTCCCCCATCATAATTGCGTCCCACTTTATTGAACCTTGTCTCAATGTCTGGGTGAAAATATGTTGAAACAAATGACACAATTTCATCGACAATCACTGATTCAGACATAGATGCCTCAACTTTTGCTCTATTGCTCATTTTCTTTTTCAAACTCCCCAAAAATTGTTCAAATGGATACATCCATCTATACTGAACAGGTCCTCCAACTCTAGCTTCATAAGCTAGGTGAATTGGTAAATGCTCCATTGAATCAAAGAAAGATGGCGGAAATATCTTTTCAAGCTTGCATATTGTCACCACAATGCTCTCTTCGAGTCTTTTCATATCCTCAACACGAAGAGTCTTTGGAAGTCAATGCTACGAAGAATTCACTCAATTCTCGTTAGGGAAACCCATATTTCATTAGGGAGAATGTCTCTAAATGCAATGGGTAGCAACCTATCCAATAATACGTGACAATCATGACTTTTCAACCCATATACCGTCCCTTCTTCCACATTCACACAGTTGCCAATATTAGATGCATACCCATCAGGAAGTTTCAAATCTTTCAACGACTCCAGAACACGTTGCTTATCCTCTCCCGACGTAACAAAGGGAGCGACTGGTTTGAAATCTTTTCCATTAACTTTAGTAATGTTGAGATCTTTACGATTGCAAATCGCTTCAAGGTCTAGTCGACCCTTGTCTCGTGTCCTTCGTTGAGGCCTTAAAACCCATCACTGTATTGAAAATATTGTCAAACACATTTTTTTCAATATGCATCACATCAAGGTTATGTCTTATCAAGTTCGTCTTCCAATAAGGTAACTCCCAAAATATACTCTTTTTAATCCAGTTGTGGACTTTACCAAATCCGTCTGGTCTATCCTTTAAAAACATCTTTCCCCACCCGACATCAGACACCTCAGACACTGCTTTCAAAAAAATATCCTCGCCACTCGGACGAGGAGGGGGCCCCGATGCTCAACTCTATTTTTGGTGAAAGCATTCCTCTTTTACGAAATGGATGGTCACTAGGAAGAAACCGTCTCGTGGCAATCAAACCAACACCGCTTCTTGTAATCTTTGAAGTGTGAATGCATCTGTATTTTCCATACAATACGGACAGGCCAATCTCCCATGTGTGCTCCATCCCGACATCATACCATAAGCAGGAAAGTCATTAATTGTCCACATCACTGCAGCCCTCATGTTAAAATTTTGCAACTTGAAAGCATCCCATGTATGGACACCATCATTCCACAGCTGTTTGAGTTCATCCATCGAGGTCGAAGATACACATCAATGTTTTTGCACGGATTCGAAGGCCCGGAATGAACAAACTCAAATACATATAAGGATCAGCCATACATAACCACGGGGAAGATTATACACTTTGTGACTATAACAGGCCAACATGAATAAGATTTTGCCTGGTCCAAATGGAGAAAACCCATCTGTACATATCCCCACCTTATGTTTCTAGGATCCGCAAAGACAAAATCGGGGTAAGTGGCATCAAAATGTTTCCATGCTTCACCGTCGAAGGATGAGTCATCACACCCTCTTCACGAGGACACTCTTTGTGCAGTGCCAAAGCCACGAGCTTTCTTTCAATGCGTAAATTCGTTGCAACACAGGAATTAGCGGCATATAACGTAACTGCGCCCGAGGCACGTTTTTCTTGTGCTTGGCACTACCACGGCGTTGTGGCTTATACCTACTAAGTCCACATATTGAACATGAATTGAGGCCCTCATTTTCTTTATAAAAAAGCATGCACTGATTCTTGCAAGCATCAATTTTAACATACCCAAGACCGATCTGCCCCACCAAATTTTTCGTCTCATAAAAATTGTGAACCATATTATTTTCTTCAGGTAGCATCCATTGTCCCCATGACATTATACGATCGTAAGTATGCTGGCTCATATTTGTATCAGCCTTGATAGTTAGAAGCTCAGTCACTTGCTCTAACACTGTAGCCTTTGCACCAGGATAAATTTTCTCATTTGCAGAGTCCATTAAATCCATAAACTTCTTTGCAATGGGATTTGGTGCCTCTGTTGGATTAGGGTTCCAATCAAACTCTGGGCCAGCCGCATTTCGAACCATATCATCCAAACCGACAGACGGCTCCTCTTCATCAATCAAATGTTCAGGTTCCCTTGGCGGACCACTTGATACAGTAGGATGATTGTGAACACTTGTTTCAACCACATAACGCTCCCCGTGCGCTACCCATACCTTGTAACCATCAATAAATCCTGCCTCTAAAACATGTTTCTTTACCCATCCAACACTCAGATATTTTCTATTCTTACACTTTTTACAAGGACACCTAATCTTATCACCACGCATGCACTGGGGATGCGCTCTAGCAAACTCCACGAAATGTTCTAAACCCTCTAAGAATTGAGGTCTGACACCCCTTCTACCGGGATTACTACGATTATCCATCCAACTACGATCTTCTCCAGACATAATTAACTCCTGCATTTCATAATGTATTAACAGTTTAGATGTAATTAACGCATTACAATTCCCTAAATTTGGATTACAAACTTAAAAGCAACAAGACATGTTTCTTTAGGTTTAGAATTGGGGTTGGCTTCTATCGCACACATCTATCACATTTTTTTAATTATTAATATTTTGAATAATTTTAAATATTAATATTTAATTCTTTGTTGTAAAGTATATCATTCCCTATGATGAAAGGACAATTCATGTCCATTAGGTTTAGAATTGGGTTGGCTTCTATCCCATCCCGAAATACACGTATGAATTGCAAATATCACTTGTCTACTTGCTTTATAATCGAAAATCAAGAAATTTCGGCAGCATAACCCCATGGTCTCCAAGTGCACGACGTAGACTAGGTCAATCAAACACTATCGATTAGAATCGACAGTGTGTAATCAACCATATATGTCTAGTATACACTCAGAGAACAATAGGATTAATGCAACCGAAATATCTCAACTATCGACTATTCAAGCAATTTTAATAGACAATGATGATATTTACAAATCATATAATCGTGCATTTCAAGACTGTCCACACGGACAATTTAAGAATCGATGACTACATGTTGACCTCAACATGATAAGTTAAAGATTCTTAAACGGGTTTCTAAGCTTTTGTGTTTCAACCGTCACAACGTCACGTCGTAACATTAATTTTTATTCATTACCGTAAAATGCATAATTTTACAATAATGAATTAACACACACATCTATCATATTTTTTAAATTATTAATATTGTAAGTAATTTGAAATATTAATTCTTAATTGTAAAATTTGAAATTTTACAATGATGAATTAAATTAACATTTATAAACAAGATAAGAGTCGTTCTCATCCACAACTATCAAAACTCAATCTCATCTTAGACCAAGAAAGACAGAGCAAACAAGTTCATTGCCGTTTGAGCAAAGGATTTCCTGTTTAATAAGAATTTTTTTCAGTTTCACTGTCCTCCTCTCTAAGGATCTCAAGTGATGTTTGAGATCCTTAGAGAGAAAGAGGACAGTGAAACTGAAAAAACTCTTATTAAACAGAAAATTCTTTGCTCAAACGGTAATGAACTTGTTTGCTCTGTCTTTCTTGATCAAAGAAGACGAATTTTGATAGCTGTGGGTGAAAAAGGCTCTCATCCACTACAAGAAACAGGCTTATTTACGGCGGTTAAAATCCGCCGTAAATACCACGCGCCCCGCCGTATATAGTATTTACGGCGGACTAGCCGCCGTAAATAGACCCCCGTATAAATCATCGCCGTAAATACTATATACGGCGGTGACACCGCCGTAA
Source organism: Adenophora triphylla var. japonica (assembly GCA_022495995.1). NCBI lineage: Eukaryota > Viridiplantae > Streptophyta > Magnoliopsida > Asterales > Campanulaceae > Adenophora > Adenophora triphylla. Next base: position 51,236 of record JAFEMH010004531.1, on the reverse strand, counting down.
ATACTATATACGGCGGATACACCACCGCCGTAAATACTATATACGACGGATATACCAACGCCGTATATAAATGAAATACATACGTATATTTGTATTTGAGTGATCTTTATACGGCGGTATGTGTAACCGCCGTAAATAAGAGACGAGTCGTCCGCTCTTTAACGAGTCGTCCCAGTTGCACCCCCACCAGGTTCCCTCGTCCAGACGAGTCGTCCAAGGCCATTTTATACGGCGGTGACTATATCCGCCGTAAATAACTTAATAGGGACGACTCGTCCACCGTGGCACGAGTCGTACCATTTACACCCCTCTTTTGGTTCCCTCGTCCCCCCTTTGGGCACGAGTCGTCCCTAGTTTTATACGGCGGATTTTGTCACCGCCGTAAATAAGCCTATTTTTTTTTTCCCAGCTTTGTATAATTAATTTTCCCCAAAAATACGTTCACAAAAACCAAATTCAACCTGTACACACACAAATAAAACCTGTATATAACCAAAAATACACAAATGCAATCAATATTTACAATCTACATATTAACACAATAAATGTTGAATGTATCCAGACATAATAACCATTATACAAAAAAGTTATTAGTTGTTGAATGTATCCAAAATACACAATGTCTAAAATCCACAACACCTATTCATTACCGTCATTTCCACGTCGTTCCATCCAACAACGTTTCAATTCATCAATTTGTTGTTGTAAGCGTCGGCGTTCCTCCCGAAGTTGTTGTTGTAATTGCTCTGAAGTTGTTGTTGTAGCGTCGGCGTTCCTCCTCATTTTGTCGGCGTTCCTCACGAAGTTGCCTTTCAAAATCTGCTCGACCCCGCCACCGCCTCCAATACACTGCGAGAAGTTGGGGATTTACCAAACACCTTAGTTTTGTTAAGACCGCCTCCCATACATCGCACTCTCCCGTGGTCATCAGGGCCCATCATACCAACAAAAATATTTTCACGCGCCGTGGGAGAGTTTTGTTGCTCCTCGCGGCTCCTCAATTGCATCATTAAGCGTTTCTTTGTAACAAAAACAACATGTTCAATATAAATGTTTTAACTTTAATTAATATTATGAAAATGAAGTTAGAAATGAAAAAAGTATTCTATAGAATAACAAAACTGAAACAGAAAAGGTTGAAACTTTAACTTACAATCATTTGAGTGGTTTCTTGATCTGCGGGTGTTTTGCCCGTGCGCGTATGTATGAAAATGCTTAAGCGATCAGTTGGTAAACCCTTTTCGTCTCTCTACAATTTATAATAGAATCATTTGACCAAAAAAAATATATTTATATACGATACAAAAAGAAACATTAATTGAATTGACAACTGAGAACTAAATTGAACGATGACAAACCTCTTTGATGACTTTGGGATGGGACGTTTTTCCGGTCCTATTCAGGCACGATTGCTTTTCTCGATTCAATTTATTTGTTTCTGATATTTCCTGGAAAAAAAAAAAGATAATATTAGTATTAATTTGACTACTTATATAAGACATTCACGATAATAGATTGAGATTAATTTGAAATATACCCGAGCCTTGTTCGTACCCCACATCGCAACAAGTGCAGCCCATTGATCCGCAATGCACCCACGGGGTGGGTTAGCCAATGCGTCTTGGTCGGATTCATACATCTTATAATGAGATTTCAACTGAGTAATATTCATAACTGAGTCAATATTCATAACAAAGTCATAACTGAGTAATATTCATAACTGAGTAATACTTATTATATGCTTGTCTCACCTGGTATTTCCAGTCACGCCACGCTTTACCGAGAGAAAGAACCATAACCGGGTAATACTCCGAAGGAGCATTTGTATTTTCCTATATACACAATTCAACAAAGAAAAAAAAACAATTGTTAGAGAATCATAAGACTTTTGACTACGTACTAGAGATTTATGTAAGAAATATGGATTACAACTTACCAGAACGTCATTCCATACGATATTTATGCACTCATGGTCCATCTGAGACCACTCTCTAGTTAATGGGAAATGTTCCCCATTTTTAGCAAAAATTCCTATCTGAGTAGCTAATTTGGCCATTTCCCCACCAACTGGTTGACCATAATTATTCCATATTATGTTCAATCTCTCTTTACCCCATTTGGGGGTTGGTTTTGCCAGCCCTCTTCCTTTAGGGTTCGAGCCCTGACCTGGTAATAAATTTTTCTTTGGCGGCATATCTGTCATATGACAATTCAATTATAGCACAAAAATTGGATAAACCAAGTAAAGGACCAAAAAAAAAACAGTCTTATAATATATGTATAAGACCTATAAATTTATTATAGGTCTTATGTATCATGTATAAGACCTATAAAATGCCTAGATAATAATAAAACAACAAGTATTTTGGAACAAGTTTTAACCCCTAAAACAACAAATATTTTGGGACATAAAGAGTAACTTTAACCCCTAATGATAATAAGTAATCATAATAATATTGTAGACAACAACTACAACAACACAACAAGAATATTGGTGAAGTGTTATTATTGTCTTATTATTATTACTATGGTACTATTGGAAGTTTAACTTTGCCACTTGGATGGAATGATTATTTTGGGAATATTCAGATTTTAAAGTCTTTTAGAGGGACCTTTTGGTAATCACACATTACCTCTCATTCTCCAGCCACCCAAAATCAAACACATTCAAAATAGTAATCACACATCACCATTACCAACGACAGATTTGGGTTACACCCCAATTCATCTCATGAATTCAAACCCGATAAATATCAAGTATCTCTGCTTTGTTTTGAATAACAATCTTTTAGTGCCAATAGTTTCTAGAGTACGTCTTAAGTTTTAGGGGATTGGGCTTGAAAAGCTTGAAAAGCTTTTAGGGATGGAACAACCAAAAAACAAAAAAATTGGTGGGGAAGCGGGGCGGGGGGAACAACAAACATGACATTACGGGGGGGGGGGGTTCCCGCGGGTTGTGGACACATTTGTTATATGTCACATTTAACAAATACCATAAACCATGACATTACACTAACATTTCCAACGAATCAACCAAAAAACAAAAAATTGGTGGGGAAGCGGGGCGGGGGGAACAACAAACATGACATTACGGGGGGGGGGGGGGAACAACAACAACAACCACAAGGAACAACAACAACAACACTATAGGGCAAGCCTTGCTTGATACAGAAAAAGTATAAAATAGTACGGGGGGGGGGGGGCTGGGGCTCCCGCGGGTACCAAATCGGTGGGGAAGCGAGGCGGGGACATCCCAAAGTAAAAATTGGATATTCATTTAATATATTCAAATTTCTACAGGCATCAAAGGAGTACCTGAAAAAGCAGATGACGGAGGTAGAAAGTAAGAGCTGCTGCAACAAGATCCTGTAGGAAATAAGAGTTTGATCAAAAGAAGCAGAACAAATACATATTACAATTAACAATATTAATATTCAATTCAACCATACAAAATAACAAGTTTGATTGAAATATGAAACATAAGTAATAACATTGTCTTAGTAATAGTAAGCAAATAAGATCTAAACAAATACATATTACAATTAACAATATTAATATTCAACCATACAAAATAACAAGTTTGATTGAAACATGAAACATTAATAATAACATCACAATAATAACATCACTGATGAGAGCCGGAGGTTTGTCACGATAGTAGGTCCGACGGGAAGAACGCCTGCATTGTACCTGAGCAAAGTGGCTCTCGAATGCATCGTAGTCAAATAATCCTCTGAAACTGGCTCGTAACTCCGGGGCTCTGTCTGCATCGCCCAAGCCTCAGCACACCATCGTCTATTCTTTTCTCGGCATGCCATCTCATGAGTGTCGCGGTCTTAGATGACCAATACAACCTTTGCAACCTTGGCTTTAAGGGAAAATACCATACTTTCTTCATCGCTACCTGCTTGGGAAGTTTATTCTTGCCACTTGTTTCCGCACCTTCACCGCTACCCCCTTCTTCTTGTTGCTTATATCTAGAGGCTCCACAAATTTCACATTTAGTAAGTTTTTCAGTTTCATTTCGAAACAACATACAATGATTAATGCACGCGTCCCACGTTTTATAACTAAAACCCAAATCCGCAGTCATCTTGTACGCCTCACGATAGGAACTTGGCACTTTCGCTGACTGATGCAATGCCCTAATGAATTTTTTTAATAAAGAAGTAAATCCCTTATCGGTCACTCGATAATTAGCCTTCCAGTGCATAAGTTCTACAATAAATGAGAGTACTGTAAACTTATTACACCCTTCCCACAAGGCTTGATCAGCATCTCTCAAAAGTCTAAGAAACTTTGCGGTGGATGCATCTGATTGTACGATATCTTCAATTCCTGGCTGGTTACTATCCGGCATACCCATCCCTTCATGTACCATTCGCATCATACAATCTTGCACGCCCAATTCAATTTCAATGCTATTTTCAGTTGTCCTATCATTCTTACGCGCCGAAATGTACTCTTCCCCGTGCCTAATCCAATTCTTGTAATCTTTTTGAAATCCCACTTCAATACAATGTGATCTCACGGTTGCACGGTCTTTTTGGTAACGATTTGCGCATTTTTTACAAGGACAATATATTTCTTTAACACCAACAGACTTTTTTGAGAATGCAAAATCGAGAAAGTTGTCAACCCCAGACAAATACTCATTTGAAATTCGATTATCCAAATCAATCCAACTTTTGTCCATATATGACTTGACTTGATATTTTTAACGTTAAAATACAACCTATATATAAGACCGAAAGACACAAATTTTAGAATAAAAATAAACTCATAAACAAATATAGTCTAAATATGTACAACTTTTGGCTCGATATAGATAATATACATTGTTGGAGCCTAGCCTATTAGTCGAACTTGGGCCCATGATATAGTATAACCCTATGACAACATTCATTCGTTCTCTCTCACAAGCCCCCCCCCCTAATTGAGAAGCTAATTTAAGGAACTAGGTTGATGTGCAAAAGAATATGCACATGCAACAAAAGATTTGGAACTATTTTTAGGAACTAGGTTGAAGTCACTCTTTAACTAGGATTCAAGTACAACTTTAGTACAATAATGTGGAACTTGAATTGGTTCAAATGGATAATGGGAAATGTGTTAAATATTGTCTTAAAAAGGGTTGAGAGGCAATTATGAAACTTGAACCAAAGTGGATAAAACATGGTAATTGAACTTGGAACCTTTATAGAAGGTGTACAAGGTTATATTATGAACGCGTAGGGTTACTTGTATGTTGTTATACCTCTACGTGGTTATATGTATGTGGTTATTGGGTTAAATGGTGCATAAAAGGTATGGTTCATTACTTTATTGATTGATACATAAGTGGCAATACCCTGTTACTAAATTATACCTTGGGTATTGAATGTGTAGGCCTCATATATGATATATGGTGCCTTATGTGGTTATATTTATAGGTTTGTGGGTTCAAATAATGGGAGAACATATTGGAGATAAGAAGGATTATAAGATTTTGCAAATGTGTCGTGTGCTTTAAAATTTCGCGTTGTGAAAGAGCTCAAGTGTTGGACTTTTAGAGAGAAGCTGCATTGAATGAAAATTGAGTCTCTTTTGCTTTTGGTTGCAAATGGGTGTAATAGAGTAGAGGCATTTTGCAATGGCATTAAGGACTAACAGTATTCTAGTAGTTGATTCGTCTTAGTTTCTCTTTCTCCAACATATTGGTTCATATCCAAACCGGCAACCTTGACTGCTAATTAAGTAAGCTAGACCAGAAATGAGTACAGTTCGAAGCTACACATTCAATACCCATTATTTGAACCCACAACCCTATAAATATAACCACAAGGAAATGAGTACAGTTCGAAGCTAATATCATCTCTACATTGGAGGCACGAGAGATGAGACCAAAAGGAAATGGAAAATAGCAGTTAAAAACACATAATGGCATTCATGTCCAAAATCCAAAAATTAAACCAATTCATGTCAAGAGTATGAGCCATGAACTCAAAAATTAAACCAATTCCATGAGAAAGAAATATTAATGCTGAGAATGTTCTTATTACACAGCAATTCCGTCCTAGCTAGCAGGCTTATTATCAGGTACGTAGCATGAACTCAAAAATTAAAACTGGGAGCATAAAATAGAGAGTATGAGCCATGAACATAGAACAAAAAACAAAAATTAAAACTAAATACGCTATATCTACCTGCTGATTTGGTCGAAGGCGTCGGATTTTCTTGGCCTAGCTATGTAGGAGAGAAGCTATGGAGGAGAGAAAGAGAGACTGAGATACAGATCGAAGAAATCAACAAAAACCAAAAATTAAAAGTAATTAAATACGCTATACCTACCTGATTTTGGTCACCGGCGTCGGATTTTCAAGCCCTAGCTATGGAGGATTGAAGCTCTGTCTGTAGGAGAGAAAGGGAGGAGATACCGCGAAACTGAATAGGGAAATTTGGGTTTCCCGGTATTTAATAACATTTACGGCGGATATTGTACACCGCCGTAAATAATGGTATTATTTACGGCGGACGCGTATCAACCGCCGATAATAAGTACCTATAAACGGCGGCTACTGATATACCGCCGTATATAACCTCGATCCCGTATACGTACACGTTCAATATACGTACATTACTTATTTACGGCGGACGCGTCCGCCGTATATATTAGGTATTTACGGCGGCGGTTCATACAGCCGTATATATAATATATATACGGCGGACGCGTGTTCGCCGCCGTATATGGGCGCCGTAAAAAGCCTCCTTTCTTGTAGTGATCTTATTTATATTTTAAATAGAGTTGTACCTTAATCTATTTAAAGCCTAATTAACTACCAATTAGGTATAATGAAGAGCCACTTCCAAAACCCAGCTTGATAAACTAGTTAGAAAATGCAAACAACCTAAATCGGAGGACCAATCAAGCATCAAACATTCAAATATTTGAAAATTCACACAAATATCAATCAATAATCAGAGTGATAAGATTAGTTCAAATAAGGGATAACCAAAGCTCCTGAGCCTCTTATTCAAATAATTTCCTATTCCATTATCCCTAATATCTATAAACAAACAGCAAGTTCATATAAAAACCAACTCCTTGTGCAATTTCAACATTTGTTTAATCCGTAGGCCCCTCGCACATAAGACACATTGATAACACAAACATACATTTTTAATACCTCAAACCCTACATTTCTAATTGCACATACACAAACACACAATAAACAATATCATATTTGTTTTAGGATAATGAATATATTCACTAACTAACGATAAATATTTTATATTTATCAAAAAATTAACAAGTAACAATTCAAAACCAAATCAAAACCTGAGAGTGACGGCGATGAACGGCGAGCGAGGGCGAGGAGGAACGGCGACTTCTGAGACGTGACTGATGAGTGAGAGAGAAAGTGAGTGAGAGAGAGAAATCGAGTGAGAGAGAGAGAAAGCGAGAGAGAGAACGTACCGGCGGCCGGCGACGGCAAACGGCGATGGAAAGAGACGGCGGCGACGGCGTGTTCTTGGCGAATTACTGATGAGAGAGAGAGAAAGTGAGAGAGAGAAATAGAGTGAGAGAGAGAAAGCGATTGAGAGAGAGAAAGAGGACTTACCGGCGACGGCGAGGTCGGCGGCGACGGCTTGGCGTTGGCGTTAGGGTTCGTGAACACTGAGGAAGGAACGAAGAGGCGTAATAAAACGTAATAAAAATGAAGCGTAATTAAAAATGGGGAGTATTCGTGGATATATATATGGCTTTGTTACCGACGGTAATACCGACGGACCATGTCCGCTGGAAATACCGACGGATTACACCAATTATCGACGGACAAAACGAAATTTTAAAAAAATTAATTCCTGGTAAATTAAAATAAATTTCCGTTGGTAAATGAAAATTTTCCGTCGGTAAATGTCCGTCGATAATGACCCTGTTTCTAGTAGTGGTGATTTTCATGAAGATATTACTCCATTGATGATTGAAAGTGGTGAAAAGGAAAGAAATGCAAAATCAAGCGATGTAAGTACTGTCAATATGAAATTTTTACACTGGTACTTTGAATTACGTATACTGTCCTATAGATTACTTGCACTGGCTCAATTAATAACATGTACTGGCACTTAAAATACTGCCACTGGCACAATCATTTGGCTGCACTGGCACAATTGCAATCTGAAACTGGCACCAATCATATGCTTACACTGGCACAATTGAACTCATTCTTACTATTTTTCATTGATGTAGGCTACTAAAGAATCATGGGATATATTTAGGAAGGACTTTGATAATGCTGTCTATGCACATATTGAAAGACTTAAACTTATTAAGAAGGATAAGGAAACAATGCAGTAAATGAGAAGGGGAAAGAGAAAGACAACAAGGGGGAGGGGGAGGAAGTAGAAGAAGATATTTTTAACGACGAAGATTTTTCGGAGATTGATAATATTGTTTCAGACCTTTTGAAGAAAACAAAGGCTGATATGGTAAAAAAAAAAAAGGTCCAACTCCATCATTTAACCTTTTATCTCAGCAATCAGGTGAGGAAAAAAGAGAAGATACAGTTCAAAAGGAACAGGAATTAAATGAGATTTTGCGGGGGATAGATGAAGGTTATCCCTGTGACAAATTGTATGAAAAAGGTGAAGAAGATGATGCCGAACAGATTGAGAATAATGTTGAAAATTTGTTGAAGAATTTAAATGAGAGTTGCTTTAGGAGTTGTTACGAGATGTTGAACGTAGGGTGCTCAATGAATTGTTGAGCAGCTAACGAGAAAGTTGTATACTGTTCTCGATTTATGATTAGCAACCCTGATGTTTTTCGTTCGATGTTGAAGCTGAGAAAGGAGGTTGTTGACCTATGCATGTCGACACACTTTTCAAGAACTCTTAAGGGGTAAGCTATAAATTTATCAATACACAAACACTGGCACCTTTTATGAATGTATACACTTGTACGTAAAAGCATTTACTAATTTATTTTTCTTTTATAGCGAGTGCCATCCTATGTATACAATGGTCCATAGCTTATTACTTGAAGATGTTTCGAGCTTGGAAGAAGACAGGCAAATAACTTCAAATACCAATGATGTTGGGCTTTGCTTCTCAATAATGTGGAACGAAAGTTTGGTAGAATGAGAAAGATTTTTTTTGGGCTAAGTCATTGTGTGAGTTCTTTATCTATAGTTGTTTGTTAGTTAAATTATATTTGTGTCCATTTAATGATTTTATTAATGTGTTATATAGGCTGCTTGGGTACAACGTACAAATCAGAATCCTCAAGATGTTGTGCAAAGAGCTGATCAAGAAATTACACAGTGTTTGACACATTGGATTGAGCTCAATGTCAATTCTGATGGAATTGATTTGAGTGAAGTCAAATTGGTATGCATTCATTTTCATTTTATAAAGACACACACTGGTACACTATTGAAACTCTGACACTGGTACTTTTTGAAACACTGATGCTGGCACTTTTGATACACTGATATTGGCACTTTCAAACATTGATGCTGACACTTTGATAATATGATGATGACACTTTGAAACACTGATGTTGGCACTATAAGAGACAAACACTGGCACTATAAACAGCTAACACTGGAAATTATAAATACAACTACTGGGATTTAGAAACACATGAACTGGTTATAGATCATTCACTCACCGGCACTGTTATTTTCTTGCATTTCTTTTTGTCCTTACATAAAGGTGACAACAAAAGTGGTCATTACACACTTTATGTTGTCAATACCGAGAGTCAAAAAATTCAGTATCTTGACAACTTGCCAATGAATGATTGGAAGAGTGCGAACATGCCAAAACTTGCTTATAGCATGGTAATATTTTTTTTGATTTTTTTTTGTTTTGGTTTTTTTTATGTTACCAAAACATCCATATTAATTTTGTTATTTTTTTTTATTTGCAGCAAGCACCGTTCAGACACTTCTCTTAAAACAGATAAATCATCAAGTGTTGCAGATGTGTCAGAGTTTCAGTTTGAGTATATGCCATTTGAATGGGGTTTGAAAGAAAATTGTGATAATACAGATTGTGCAGTATACTTAATGGCTGCAATGAGTCAATTTAATGGATCAATTTACTCATGCCCTGAGTTGTGTGATCACTCATCAAGACTGCGTATTAGGGCCGAGATTCTAGCATCTTTAATTCTTTGTGATATTAACTATGCAAGACAAAGTTTATTGCTTGAATTAGAGTTGTTTTCAAGCGATAAAAGAACAGCCTTGAAGAATAAAGAAGAAGAAGAGAAGATAAAGGAAGAAGAAAAAAAGAAAGAAGAAGAAAAGAAGAAGAAAGAAGAAGAAAAGGAAAGGAAAGAAGAAGAAAAGAAAAAGAAAGAAGAAGAAAAGAAGAAAAAAGTAGAAGAAGATAAAAAGGCTGGAAAGAAGTATATATTACTAGAAAATCTAAGGACAACTGAATTTTTGTAATTGAATTAGTGTTTTTTTATAAATGAATTAGTGTTATTTTTAACATTTTTATTGATGCAATGTTGGCATTTTTATAATGTGTCAATCCTCAGTTTATTGAAACACATGTAAATGTTGGCACTATTTAACACTGGCACTGGTGAAACACTGATGGTGGCACTTTCAAACACTGATCCTGGCACTTTCAAACAAAGATGCTGGCACTTTCAAAAACTGATGTTGGCATCTTACAACACTGATGCTGGCACTTTCAAACACAGATGTTAGCACTTTGAAAATCTGATGCTAGCACTTTAAAATACTGATGCTGGCACATTATTAAGCATATAATAACAGTGGACTCACTTGCATTTATTTAGAAATTGACACTGGCACATATAATCAAATATACTGGCAAATATAATAACAAAGACTTGCACTACAAAACAAGTGTACTGGCATTATATTTAATAAACACTGCCACTTCTAAAATCAACAACCACTACTTAAAAAATTTATAATACAATCAGTTATAATAGTTTTAAAACACTAAAATTTGGTTACAAAAATATCAAATCAAGTGTTCATTCGGGGTCTTCAAACCATACTCATTAGTAATTTGTTTTCTTCGATCAAACTTTGTTTTAGGTTTTCTTTTTCTACCTTTTGTATCTGCACGAACATGATCCGTCACTATAGGTGCACTGAATGTTGTGCTTGTTGAAGCACTATTATTTTCACTGGTTGTTGGTCCAACATCTTGTACTTTTTGGGAGAGTAATTCTTGTATTAGAAGTGTATCTCTACTAAACCCATCTTCTAGAATTCTTCTTGCATCAATGTCTTCATGGCATGTCATCATCAAATTGTAGTACTTTCTTGCCATTTGTTATTTCCAAGGAATTGAATTATTTTGCTCAGTTGGTGTAGTAGATATCCCTTGGTAAGTTTTATTCCATACATTTGTTTTGGCTGTCTTTGTCCACCTTTTTTTAATGTACTCTCCCGGTATCCAATCAATATTTGTCAAGTTGAGAACCTTAATGCAATGAAAGCACAACCAACCGACCTCACTAAAATGACTGCATGTACATTTGACAGTTATCGTTTCATACTTCGCGTGAAAATTACTCTTTCAAACTTTTCTAGATGGTTCTCATGAGCAACTTAAAACAACTTGCTGTTTTCATCTATTCAAAAGCCAATATTATACTTTGCCGCAAAAGAAGCCTTGACCTCATTCTCAAAAATCTGAATATTTATGCCGTGTAAACCTCCCTTGCATGTCTTATTAAACCACCATGAATTTCTGTGCCAGGCTTTGAGTTTATTGAATCAAATTCCTTTCATTGCTCCATACTTCTCCAACATTTTACTGTCTCGTTGAATATATCAAAGAATTGTGTTAGGGATGTGCTTCTATTTGCTTTCAAACATATGACATGATTTGTGCTCTCACTTCTCTGTGAAGATAATATGCCAGCTGAGAAGAAATTTTACGCAATGTTGTGCACCATTTTTCTCTTAAGCTATATAAACGATTGAACCATCTGTTCTCAAGAAGGTTATATTTTTCTAGCATTGAATGCCAACAATTTTCAAACTCATACTCATCACTACATCCTCTCAAGCAATTGTTGAATTCCTTTTTAAATTCTTCATCTGTCTTTAGTTGTCCAAAGTGTGCTATGGTATTTTGTTGAATGTGCCACAAGCATAACATATGTCTTGTTCTTTCCTCAAAAACCTGTCAATAAGTTATAATATAGTCAAACACTGGCACTATAAAAGAATAACACTGCAATTATAAATACAAGTGCTTATAAATCTAACACTGGCACTTTATAACACATGAACTGGCACTTACTAACCCAAGCACTGGCACTTTATAACACATGTACTGGCACTTTATAACACATGTGCTAGCTCCTATATATTAATGGCATAATTACATACAAAAAACTGGCACATAATAAGACAAACACTTGTACCACCTTGGTCAAACATGTTAAGGACAACAGTCTGAAAATCATCAATGTAAAAAGTTGTTACACAACAGTCCAAAAATTAACAGTCAATGACACTTATCAACACATGTGCTGGCTCCTATAAATAAAAGCACTGGCATAATTACATACAAACACTGGCACTTAATAAGACAAACACTTATACCAGCTTGGTCAAACATGTTAAGGACAACATTCTGAAAATCATCAGTCTACGAAATAGGGGTATCATTTATGTTAGAGCATTTACAATTTACCTACTCCAGTCAAACATACTAAATTACAAAACCAGTGAATGTTAACACTAGCACATATAATAACAAACACTGGTATTTCAAATAAGTAACACTGGCACTTCAATAACACTTACTGGTACTTCAAACAACAAACAGTGAATGTGCCAGTTTATAATCGCAAACACTAGCACTTATAATCTCACACACTGGCACTCATAATCTCAAACACTGGCACTTAATAAGACAAACACTTGTACGAGCTTGGTCAAACATATTAAGGACAACAGTCTGAAAATCATAAATCTACGAAATAGGGGTATCATTTATGTTAAAGCATTTACAATTCACCTACTCTAGTCAAACATATTAAATTTTGTTAGTAGGTATAAGCACTATAAATAGGAAGGGGCTTGATATTTCAAAATTACATCTCTTCTTTCATTAAAATCAATTCACTTCTAATTTCAAACAATATGTCTCATCACAATCACTGCCAGAAACTGGTGTTTTAGCGACGAAATCAATTGCACGGACTCATTCCGTTGCTAAATAGCGACGAAAATTAAGCTTTAGCGACGGAAAGATTTTGGCGTCAAATTTAGCAACGGAATTTAATTCCGTCGCTATATTCCGTCGCTAAAACGAATATTCCTCGAATATTCGTTTTAGTACCGCCACTATTTTGGCGCATAATTTACCGACGGAATATTCCGTCGCTAGTTCTTTATCTGCGACGGAATTATTCCGCCGGTGAAAAATTAATATAGTTTTTTTTTTTTTTTATTTATCAGCGACGGAATTATTCCGTCGGTGAAAATTAAATTTTTTTTTTAATAATACACCGACGGAATATTTTCGTCGCTGATAAATTAAAAAAATTAATTTATCAGCGGCGAAAATATTCCGTCGGTGAAAATCAATTGTTTTTTATTTTTTTTTAAATATTACACCGACGGAATATTTCCGCCGCTGAATAATAATTTTTTTTTAATTTATCAGCAGCAGAAATATTTCGTCGGTGAAATTAAATGTTTTTTATTTTTTTTTAAAAAATTAAACACCGACAGAATATTTCCGCCACTGATAAATTAATTTTTTTTTAATTTATCAGCGACGGAATATTCCGTCGGTGATTATAAAATTTAATTTTTAATTATTTTTAGAACTAATTAACAAAATAACTAACTGAAAAACATTAAAATATTTAACTGAAACGTTAGAAAATTGACTGGAATTTCAAAAAAATAACTGAAATTTTGAAAAACTAACTGAAAACGTTAGAAAACTAACTGGAAACGTTAAAAAACTGACTGGAATTCTAAAAAACTAACTGGACACGTTAAAAAACTGACTGGAATTTCAAAAAACTAAACCCTAACCCCTAAACCCTAAACCCTAACCCTAACCCCTGAACCCTACCCCTAAACCCTAACCCCTAAACCCTAACCCCTGAACCCAACCCCTGAATCCAACCCCTAACTCCTAACCCCTGAACCCTAACCCCTGACCCCTAACCCCTGAACCCTAACCCCTGAACCCTAAACCCTAACCCCTAACCCCTGAACTCTAACCCCTGACCCCTAACCCCTAAACCCTAACCCCTGAAGCCTAACCCTAACCCCTAAACCCTAAACCCTAAACCCTAAACCCTAACCCCTAAACCCTAAGGGTATAGTGTATATGGTATAGTGTATAGGGTATATGGTATAGAATATAGGATATATGATATAGGGTATAGGGTATAGAGTATAGGGTATAGGGTATAGTGTATAGGGTATAGTGTATAGGGTATAGGGTATATGGTATAGTATATAGTGTATAAGGTATAGGGTGTAGGGTATAGGGTATAGGGTATAGTGTATAGGGTATAGGGTATATGGTATAGGTTATAGGGTATAGGGTATAGGGTATAGGGGTTAGGGTTTAGGGTATAGGGTATAGAGTATAGGGTATAGGGTATAGGGTATAGTGTATAGGGTATAGGGTATAGGGTATAATGATATTTATGAAATTAAAATTAATTAATATTTATGACTTATTTATTTTTTCAAAAATAATATTTATTGCCTCATACTTATTTTTTTGACAGTAATTTAAAATAATTTTCATGTTTTATATAAATAAAAATAATGATATTTATTAAATTAAAATTAATTAATATTTATGATTTATTTATTTTTTCAAAAATAATATTTATTGACTCATATTTATTTTTTTGAGAGTAATTTAAAATAATTTTCATGTTTTATATAATTAAAAATAATGATATTTATTAAATTAAAATTAATAAATATTTATGATTTATTTATTTTTTCAAAAATAATATTTATTGACTCATATTTATTTTTTTGATAGTAATTTAAAATAATTTTCATGTTATATATAATAAAAATAATGATATTTATTAATGATATTTATTAATTATAGCGGCGGAAATTTCCGTCACTGAGGTTAATTAAACCAGCGGCGGAAATTTCCGTCGGTGGTACATGCCACATCATCAATCCATGTGAACGTAATTTCCAGCGGCGGAATATTCCGCCGCTAAATATTAATTATAGCGTCGGAATTTAAATTCCGCCGCTATAATTAATATTTAGCGGCGGAATATTCCGTCGCTGAGGTTAATTATAAATAAAAATCTCATCTCCTCAAAATCATTTACGACCTAATTTCTCAACTCTTCAGTCTTCACACGCCGCAGCGATCTCACTCCCTCGCTCACGATCATCGTACACCGCCGCCTCCACCCTCTCCGGTGACGAAGCTTCGCCGTCCACCATCTCCACCGTCTCCGTCTCGAGCTGCTGCCGACCACGCCGTCCTCTCCACCGTCTCCGTCTCTCTCTTAAGCAATCTTCTTTCTCTGATTCTTACACAAGGTACTTCTTCTAATCTTTTAATTTTATCCCTTTTTCGATTTCAATTTTAAGGTTTTCCCCTTTTCTTCCCTTAATTTGTTTATTGATCGGTATGAATTATATTGGAAAATTCAATCAGGAAATTATGCCTATATTCCTTCAAAGATTCGATTTTTATGCTGTTCTAATATTGCTTTGTTTAGTCTAATGTTCAAGTCTTGATACGACTTTATTTTGTTGCTGATTTCTTGTTCGTCGGATTTTACGAAGTTTTTGATTCTTTTCTGTTATTTCGTTTATGGCAGTTTGACTTGCTTCGCTTGATGTTTCGATCTACTTGTGATGTTATTTTGTTAGAATCTTTAGTAGGAGGATTAATGATGACTCTGTTATGTCTTTAGTTTGCTATAACATCATAAAAGGATGGATTTTTTTTTTCAATGTTCTGCAGGATGCTGTGTAGATTTATTGAAAATTTCTGTTCCATTAGTTGTTTCTTTGATTTAGCATTAAGTGGTGCTTGAAAATGTTCAATCTCTGAACATTAAGTTTTCTAGTACAATTATACTTTTATCCGTAATAATACCATACCCTATTGGAGTTGTTCCGTAATCTAGTTTATTTATAATTCTTAACATGGTTGCTCAGTTCCTAATTAAGATTAGTTTTAGCATAATATAAGATGTGTGAATTTTGGATGCGAAAGGCTCTCATCTTGGGTGGTATCTGTTTTGGTTAATATTGGTGATTCTACTCTCTTCTGTGTAGTTTTTTTTTCCTAACTTCCCCAACATCCGTGTTATAAGGAAACTTAGTTTGTGATTGACGAGTTAGGTTTTAATTGTTGAGGTAGAGATAATATATACACTTCTTTTCTTATCAATTTTTTTTTTGATGAGGTAGAGTCGGTGGTCCAGTTCAATACAGATGGATGTATCCATTTGAGAGGTAATTGAATTTATTCTATTTCTAAATAATTTGAGCGTTAACAATATACCTTCTTTAACATTATTTATGTTTTAATCTACGAATGACTTTTAGGTATCTAGGCCAATTGAAAAGGAAGATGAGCAATAGGGCCATGGTCGAGGCCTCAATTGAGGCCGTTATTATAGATGAGATTGTTGCCTTTGTCGGAACATATTTTCCTCCTGATGTTGATACGAGATTGACTAGGGTTGGCCGCAATTACGATGGTGGTTGTCCGTCTAAGGGAAACATCTCTGTATTTTCATCCCCTGGTCGGTTCCTCGACAAACGGGTTGGTACGCGTACGTTAACCGCTAAAGAGTTTGACGTGGTCTCACTCTATGTTCTTCTTAACTGTGACGAGGTTGGGGAATATATCAAGTAAGTCATTGATGTTATGTTTACGCCTCGTCGATTAAATTATGCATGTTTAATTACCTGCATATGAAATGCCTTGTTTAACCCTATTGCAGAATGTTTGAAGATTTAGCTCAGGATTTATCTCCAGAACTCATCGCAACTAGGACAGACAGAGAATTTCCAAACTGGCTAAGGAAATATGTAAATATTTCGTTTCATTCAAATTTATTCTATACACTTTCTTAAACATTCAATCTTAAAATTGTATTAAATTGGTTACATATTGTCTTATAGATAGCTGATAAGTGACTATTATATAGTCATTTATCCCATTATTTATTAATCATTTCCTTAGTTTTTAGTATCATTTAGTTTGCATTTAGGTTATTTTAGCTTCTTTTATCATATATCTTCGATTTTATGCTTTTGGTAGATTTTATACTCTTAGACAGGTTTTAGAGTCAAATTATGATCAAATTGGAGCCTTGGAAATAATCAAGTATCAAAGCCATGGAGGGACGACATCGAAATAAGCATAAAGGCCAAAATTCAGTCGGAGCGGCCGTGCAGCCAAAGGTGGAGCGGCCGTGCAACAATGTCCAGTTCAAAATAATTTTTGGCGCCAAGATCGCACGGCCGTGCGCCTCTTGACTCGGCCGTGCGATCGCTGTACTGTTCCAAAAAGGCACCTTTTGAAGGCACCACTTTGAAGAGTCCCAACCTTTAGCATATATGTCTATATAAAGAAGCATTTGTACTCGCTTTAGATATCCGTAAAATCCGAAAATGTTCATAGAACACATTTAGAAAGGATCATATCATACTTAGAATTTATAGCAAAATACTTTAGCAATTTATACTCGATGTTCAAAAGTTTATCAAGGATTCGTGACAAATCTTGTGTACTTTTGAAGATTGTGAATGAAGATTATTTCCAGCCATTGTCTCTCCTATTATAAGTATTTCTTCCCTTATCTTTATTTATTTACTTACTTCCTTTTATCATTTCAAATGGTTTGAGTAATCCTCCATTTCTCGGAGTTGGAAACTCATTTATTTATATTCATGCTTTCCCTACATGTCATTTCAATTCTCTTCTTATTAAACTTAAATACTTGCAATTAGGGAGACGTTCTTGATTGTATAGCCTTAGTTAATCGAGAGAAGTACCTAGCGGAGAATCTTGATTAGCGGATCTCTAAGAATTGAACTAGGCCGATAAATTACACACAAGTGATTTAAAGACCTAGGGGTGACCCTTTAGTGGAAAATACGTGAGATCATAGATTTAATTGGTATCTTTGATTTATTTGGTACCCTCGAGAGGTGAGTCGGATATCCCGCGTGACGAACGGGATTACACTAAGCCGAACCCTCGAGAGAAAGGCCGGTGAGTCTTAAGATACATGTGCTAGTTAGCACAACTTAGCGTATCATCCTTGACTTGGCACTTTTATCTTAAAACAATTTCTTCATATTATTCTTGAATTACTTGCAATTATAAAAATGTTTATTTTTGTGGAACCCCAGTCAATTGAGAGAAGTACCTAGCGGAGAATTTCAATTGACGGAACCATATGAAGGAACTAGGTTTCATTGATCACGAGAGTAGTTCAATGGCCTAGGGGTGTTCTTTGAATGGAAAGTACGTTGACTCTCGTTCTTAATGGATTCTTACTAATTATGGTCGCCTAGAGATAAGCCGGAATGCCCGTTTGTGACGGGCGGGGGCAAACATAAACGGAATTCTCAAACAGTTAGGACATAATTAGTGAAGGATACAAACGCTACTGTCTTAACCCGAAGTAGCGAAGGCCGAACGTACCATCCTTGTTATTTTGATAAAAGCCTTTATCTAAAAGCATAATTATCTATTTTCAATCCCGTGAATACCATCATTATATGCTAGAGTAGTTTATATATCTTCCTAGTATTTTATCTTACAAAATCAATATCTCCCCCAATCATCTATATATTTATATAAAGACAAATATCATCCCAAAGTAAACCCTGTCTCTGTGGGATCGACTCCCGTACTTGCACCCGCTATATTACAATAGCCCGTGCGCTTGCGGAATTAAATAAACCGTTAGGTTTCGACCGAACAAGTTTGGCGCCGTTGCGGGACAACGGTTTACTTTTTGTTATTTGTCTTTATTATTTATATTTTTATTTTATTTTATCTGTATATTATTTATTATTATTATTATTATGTACTAACTCTATTTTGCGTATGTAAAAAAAAAAAAAAAAAAAAATTGAACAGTGAAATGGAGCGGCCGTGCTCTATGACGTGAAGCGGCCGTGTCAGCCGAGGGGAATGGCCGTGCATTTGTTGGTTTGGCCGTACACATTTTCTTGATTAAAAGGTTGTACCGATTAATTCAAAGGTTGTACCGATTAATTCAAAAGCTCAACAATGTGCCTTTTTCCTCTCTTCCTCATATTCTCTTCATCTTCACCCTTTTCTCATTTCTCTCTCTCTCTGTAAAACCTTCTCTATACCCACCTCCTTTCACCACAAAATTATCCCCAAACTCTCCATAAATTCCAGCAACTACCATCTCCCCCAACCTTAATTTACCATTCAAACATCATCCCCACCATCAATAACCCCATTTTCACCCCATCCCTAAATTCCGAAAATCCAAACACTATCCCCAATCTCTCGTCTCCGACCAAAACCCACCATTACTTCCGACCAAACATCCTTTATTTATCACAATTACATCTCCCTAACACCAAACCACCTCCAAAACCGAGATTAAACACCGAAATCCTCAAAAACCCGAAAACCTAATTCTTCCCCAAATTCGAAATTTTCGAATTTCTGTGACATTGAGAGTTCAAGAATCAAATTTTTGGAAGGATTCAAGCTATTGAGGAAGGAAGAATTCAGATTCAAGGACCATTCAAGCAATTTTCTACCTCACTTTTCGGAGCAAAGCTGATGCGTTTGAGTATGCGGACCAAGTTTTGGAGCGTTGGTACCCAACCATTGAAGAAGGAAGCAATAAGGGCATTGTGGTGCTTGTTACCCAAAAGAAGGGGCAATCACCGGAGGCCCCGATTTTAGTAAGGCTGTTGGTGATACCGTTCTTGATGCCACTACATCGTAGAACATTCCTGGTAAGTGCACATTTTTCTTGTTTATGAGATAGTATATCTTTTTTGTATCCAAATTGATTACATGGAATTTCTATCTTCAAGAAGTAACTAGATTCCTTTCAATATTACATAATTAGTTCCAGAACTTGTGACTACCAAGTTGGGCCACGGTGCAAATTAAGTTTGCTTCATTATAGCAAAAAAAAACAAAAAAAAAAAAAAAAAAAAAAAAAAAAAAAACATACAAAAGCCTCACTTTTGAATTTCTTAGTACAGTGAATAAGAGATATGAGAGCATGAACCAATTCCCCCAAACCTTACCTTTTCCAACTTTCAAATTAACCATTAAGGGAGAGTCTAACATATCCAAGAAAGAATTAATAACTTGTATAATTATGCTTCGGATAATTGGCCAAATTTACCACCACCAACTATGTAAGTATTTTATTTTCCCCCACCCAGTTCTCTTATTGTATTTCACTTTGTCCTTGAAACATTGAGGACAATGTTTGTCTCAAGTGTGGGGGAGTATTTATCCACTTTTTAAATTGCATCATATTTTCTCTCTTTCCATTGTATGCATGTTAAATTAGAATCACGTTTCATTTCCGTACTTGCATGTAGTGTAGAGCATTTTTTTCCTTATATATATATAAAAAAAATAAATAAATAAATAAATAAAATATATATATATATATATATATATATATATATATATATATATATAATAATAATAAAAAAAGATATATAATCCCTATGATGATCCATATGTTTAATCCATATGTTTGCTATTTGCTATAGAATAATGCCTTTGTCTTTCTTCCCATATTTTTTATAAACTTAGAAATTAATAAAAAGAAAAATATAAGGGATATTTTTAGGAAATAAATTAAAAGCCTTATAAGTTAATATAGCAAAATATAGGGTTTTGTCAAGAAAAAGCATTTGATTAGATGGAATCATTATTGATCATATTTATACACTTGGTTGTTCTTATGAAAGAAATTTATGAAAATATTTCTTTAAATGTACATTTCAAATTTTATTAAATATTTATTTTCTTATTAGAAGCATTTACTTTGTTTTGCATCCCTTGAATCACACCCCTTCATTTAAATTCCATCTTTCCATTTCCGCAAATCAAATCAAAGTTAGACATTTTTATCTTATTGCTAAAAAGAGTGACTTAGTCACCAAGCCTTAAAAAGCAAAAAGAAACCTATTACTTCCTAAGTAACTCGGGGCACGGCGTTCGCTGCGACGATGCTTCCTTGCCAAAACGGGAGTAATATCCAAAAGTATTCTTGATCTAAGTATTAGGAACATGGGGTTCGCGACCACAATGTCTCCTACTTGAAAGGATCAAAAATAACTAAAGGTCTTTTGCAAAAATATAACACGAGCAAAAATAAGATAAAAATTGTTGAAACTTTGATGAGATTTTTCCACTATCATCATCCATTTTCCACCTTCGTGATTCAAAAATGCAATACAATTCTATGAAAGCTTCTAGTTTGTGAATAAATGTTTATACTTCCCTTTGTACATTTTAAAGTAATAAATTCATTTTCTCAAAAATCACTCTAAAAAGTGAAAGCTTCTCTTTTTACCAAGTAATTGATCTAAGATTCATCTTCCTAGCATGCCTTGCTTGGTCAAAATTCTATATATGTTATATTAGGTTATAGTCTAAAAATTGTTTCTTTAAAAATATCCCCAAAATACTTCTTTCTAACAATTTTTAAAGGTATGAAAAATATGAATAGAAAGATAAAGACAATATTTAAAGCAATAGCATGCAACAATAAATTTTCTGAAGGATCATTCTCGTTTTTTCATCATTTGAAATTTTTCTCCCTCTCCAATCTTCTTTTTTTATCCTAGTCTTGCTTGAGGACAAGCAAGGTTTAAGTGTGGGGGAGTTTGATAAGTGACTATTATATAGTCATTTATCCCATTATTTATTAATCATTTCCTTAGTTTTTAGTATCATTTAGTTTGCATTTAGGTTATTTTAGCTTCTTTTATCATATATCTTCGATTTTATGCTTTTGGTAGATTTTATACTCTTAGACAGGTTTTAGAGTCAAATTATGATCAAATTGGAGCCTTGGAAATAATCAAGTATCAAAGCCATGGAGGGACGACATCGAAATAAGCATAAAGGCCAAAATTCGAATGGAGCGGCCGTGCGGCCAAAGGTGGAGCGGCCGTGCAACAATGTCCAAATCAAAATAATTTTTGGCGCCAAGATCGCACGGCCGTGCGGTTCCCTTGACTCGGCCGTGCGATCGCTGCACTGTTCCAAAAAGGCACCTTTTGAAGGCACCACTTTGAAGAGTCCCAACCTTTAGCATATATGTCTATATAAAGAAGCATTTGTACTCAGTTTTAGATATCCAGAAAATCCGAAAATGTTCATAGAACACATTTAGAAAGGATCATATCATACTTAGAATTTATAGCAAAATACTTTAGCAATTTATACTCGATGTTCAAAAGTTTATCAAGGATTCGTGACAAATCTTGTGTACTTTTGAAGATTGTGAATGAAGATTATTTCCAGCCATTGTCTCTCCTATTATAAGTATTTCTTCCCTTATCTTTATTTATTTACTTACTTCCTTTTATCATTTCAAATGGTTTGAGTAATCCTCCATTTCTCAGAGTTGGAAACTCATTTATTTATATTCATGCTTTCCCTACATGTCATTTCAATTCTCTTCTTATTAAACTTA
The DNA here is from genome assembly GCA_022495995.1 of Adenophora triphylla var. japonica. Lineage (NCBI taxonomy): Eukaryota > Viridiplantae > Streptophyta > Magnoliopsida > Asterales > Campanulaceae > Adenophora > Adenophora triphylla. The sequence continues at coordinate 28,540 of JAFEMH010004531.1, read as the reverse complement.
AATACTTGCAATTAGGGAGACGTTCTTGATTGTATAGCCTTAGTTAATCGAGAGAAGTACCTAGCGGAGAATCTTGATTAGCGGATCTCTAAGAATTGAACTAGGCCGATAAATTACACACAGTGATTTAAAGACCTAGGGGTGACCCTTTAGTGGAAAATACGTGAGATCATAGATTTAATTGGTATCTTTGATTTATTTGGTACCCTCGAGAGGTGAGTCGGATATCCCGCGTGACGAACGGGATTACACTAAGCCGAACCCTCGAGAGAAAGGCCGGTGAGTCTTAAGATACATGTGCTAGTTAGCACAACTTAGCGTATCATCCTTGACTTGGCACTTTTATCTTAAAACAATTTCTTCATATTATTCTTGAATTACTTGCAATTATAAAAATGTTTATTTTTGTGGAACCCCACTCAATTGAGAGAAGTACCTAGCGGAGAATTTCAATTGACGGAACCATATGAAGGAACTAGGTTTCATTGATCACGAGAGTAGTTCAATGGCCTAGGGGTGTTCTTTGAATGGAAAGTACGTTGACTCTCGTTCTTAATGGATTCTTACTAATTATGGTCAGCTAGAGATAAGCCGGAATGCCCGTTTGTGACAGGGCGGGGGCAAACATAAACGGATTTCTCAAACAGTTAGGACATAATTAGTGAAGGATACAAACGCTACTGTCTTAACCCGAAGTAGCGAAGGCCGAACGTACCATCCTTGTTATTTTGATAAAAGCCTTTATCTAAAAGCATAATTATCTGTTTTCAATCCCGTGAATACCATCATTATATGCTAGAGTAGTTTATATATCTTCCTAGTATTTTATCTTACAAAATCAATATCTCCCCCAATCATCTATATATTTATATAAAGACAAATATCATCCCAAAGTAAACCCTGTCTCTGTGGGATCGACTCGTACTTGAATCACACCCCTTCATTTAAATTCCATCTTTCCATTTCCGCAAATCAAATCAAAGTTAGACATTTTTATCTTATTGCTAAAAAGAGTGACTTAGTCACCAAGCCTTAAAAAGCAAAAAGAAACCTATTACTTCCTAAGTAACTCGGGGCACGGCGTTCGCTGCGACGATGCTTCCTTGCCAAAACGGGAGTAATATCCAAAAGTATTCTTGATCTAAGTATTAGGAACATGGGGTTCGCGACCACAATGTCTCCTACTTGAAAGGATCAAAAATAACTAAAGGTCTTTTGCAAAAATATAACACGTGCAAAAATAAGATAAAAATTGTTGAAACTTTGATGAGATTTTTCCACTATCATCATCCATTTTCCACCTTCGTGATTCAAAAATGCAATACAATTCTATGAAAGCTTCTAGTTTGTGAATAAATGTTTATACTTCCCTTTGTACATTTTAAAGTAATAAATTCATTTTCTCAAAAATCACTCTAAAAAGTGAAAGCTTCTCTTTTTACCAAGTAATTGATCTAAGATTCATCTTCCTAGCATGCCTTGCTTGGTCAAAATTCTATATATGTTATATTAGGTTATAGTCTAAAAATTGTTTCTTTAAAAATATCCCCAAAATACTTCTTTCTAACAATTTTTAAAGGTATGAAAAATATGAATAGAAAGATAAAGACAATATTTAAAGCAATAGCATGCAACAATAAATTTTCTGAGGGATCAATCGTATTTTTTCTCCCTCTCCGTATTTCATTCTAAGTTTGCTTGGGGACAAGCAAAGGCTTAAGTGTGGGGGAGTTTGATAAGTGACTATTATATAGTCATTTATCCCATTATTTATTAATCATTTCCTTAGTTTTTAGTATCATTTAGTTTGCATTTAGGTTATTTTAGCTTCTTTTATCATATATCTTCGATTTTATGCTTTTGGTAGATTTTATACTCTTAGACAGGTTTTAGAGTCAAATTATGATCAAATTGGAGCCTTGGAAATAATCAAGTAACAAAGCCATGGAGGGACGACATCGAAATAAGCATAAAGGCCAAAATTCAGTCGGAGCGGCCGTGCAGCCAAAGGTGGAGCGGCCGTGCAACAATGTCCAGTTCAAAATAATTTTTGGCGCAAAGAGGACACGGCCGTGCAAAATCCTTGACACGGCCGTGCAAGTCGTGACTGCAGATGTAAAGGCACCTTTTGATGGCACCCAATTGAAGAGTCTCCTTCCATTTATAAATAGGACCCTTGTAATCAGTCTTAGATACGAATTATTAGAGAGAAACTACTGATATTAGATAGATAGAAAGTACAACACTTGTGATAACAATTTTCCAAAGGAATTTGAAGATCAAAGTCATTGTTCTTGGAGTTACTTTGAAGGAAATAAAAGTGAAGCATTATTCTCAAAGACTTGTCTTCTACTTCCATAAGTATTTCTTACTCAACTTTTATTATTGCTTATACATTTAATGGCTTGTGAGTAATCCCCCATATTCTTGGGGTTGGAAACTCAAAAGCATGTTTATTCATCATTAAATAATGTTTAGTCTTGTCTTCTTTCTTCATATAAAACAATCTCTTTATATTATTCTCTAAATGCCTTACATATTGGCGATATCAAATTTGTATGATTCAAATAATTGAGAGAAGTACCTAGCGGAGAATCTCGATTGACGGAACCATATAAAGAAACTAGGTTCATTGATCACGAGAGTAGTTCAATGGCCTAGGGATGTTCCTTTAATGGAAAGTATGTTGACTTCCGTCCTTAATGGATTCTTACTAATTATGGTCGCTAGAGATAAGCCGGAATGCCCGTTTGTGACAGGCGGGGGCAAACATAAACGGATTTCTCAAACGGTTAGGACATAATTAGTGAAGAATACAAACGCTATTGTCTTAGCCCGAAATAGCGTAGGCCTAACATACCATCCTTGCTTTTTATAAAAACCTTTTATTTCTAAGACAATGACAATTTGATGAATAAGAATTTGCGTATGATTTCCAATCCCAAGAATGCTTCGTTTTATAAGACTTCAATTAAAGTATTTTCTGTTTATGCTCTCTCTATTTTTCTAAAACAAGTTTTATCTACCCCCAATCTTTTCTATATTTTCTAAAGACAAAAATATCCCTTAAAGTAAACCCTGTCTCTGTGGGATCGACTCGTACTTGCACCCGCTATATTATAATAGCCCGTGCGCTTGCGGATATAAAATAAACCGTTAGGTTTCGACCGAACAATAGCTGAACATCCGGGTGATGCCAAAGCTACGAGGTTAAGACATTTAGAGACATTTAGCATCAACTCCGTACTTGAACGTTAATTTATACAACGGTTATTTCGTGAATGGCTATGTATTTTATACCAAAGCTTACGGGGGCTCTAAATTAACGTGGAATAGCGGTGTGAAGGTTAAAGGAAACCTTGATTATTATGGCGCCCTGAAAGAAGTAGTCGAGGTGGAGTATTTGGGTAGAAACAGTGTTGTCTTGTTCAATTGTGATTGGCGAGATGCTGTGCGAGGTGTTAAGAAGCACGCCATATTTGACCTCGTCGATGTAAAGGACTCGTCCATACATAATGGCGACGACGTCTTCATCTTAGCATCTCAAGCACAACAGGTATACATGACTCCCTACCCTCGTCCGCGACCCGACGGATGGTGGGCTGTCTGGATGACCAATGCTAGGAGCATGATTGACAACCTACCCTCTTCGACAACTATAGAGTCGTCATTAGATACACCTTATCAAGAGGATGAAATGCCAGTGCCACCTAACGTTTCATCAGCTAATCATCCATTAGATGATGTCACTCATATTCCTCAAAATGTTGATGAACCTGAGGAGGATTTCTTACTAGTGAATTTCCCACCTCCTCCGCCTCATTCAGGTCATCTCGCGCACATTGATATTGATGAATCAGAGGAAGAGGGAGAGGAAGAGGAAGAGGAACCAGAGTTTGATTCATCAGAGTCTGAAGACGAAGATGAAGAACTCGAGTTTTGTAGTAATTCAGAGTCCAGTGATGATGATGGGGACGAAGATTAATAATAGTTTAAAGTTTTATATGTATTGTGAATGCTTTAGATTATTAGAACTTTAAAGTTTTATATGTATTGTGAATGCTTTAGATTATTAATAGTTTAAAGTTTTATATGTATTGTGAATGCTTTAGATTGTTAAAACTTTAAAGTTTTATATGTATTGTGAATGCTTTAGATTATTATTAATAGTTTAAAGTTTTATATGTATTGTGAATGCTTTAGATTATTAGAACTTTAAAGTTTTATATGTATTGTGAACGCTTTATATTATTAATAGTTTAAAGTCTTATATGTATTGTGAATGCTTTAGATTATTAAAACTTTAAAGTTTTATATGTATTGTGAATATATTGTTTCCTATTGTTAAAGTTGTATATTTTAATATTTTTACTGTAATACAGATATGAGTTCTAGTAGAAAGGGTAGGAAGACACGGCCCATCTACACATCTATTACTGGGACGCAACCGTCCCGATCCAGTATGATGATGCCGATGTCGACCCTACACGCAGTAGTACTAGCTCCACCTCTGGGGCCGATACTCATACTGCTGTTGATTCTGATGGGAGGATATTTGTCCAGATATCGTCACTTTATGACCAGTAAGTAACTCTTCATTAATTTGATATAAGTTGGTTCATTTTTGTTTTATATATAATTTATTATTTAAGTTAAAATGTTATTGTATAAATATACTTGGCAGGTTTGTAGGTGGATACCCTACCCCAGGGACTAAGATCGGGCAGTATTGGCGGTCTCGGCTCATGACAGAGTTTTGGCCCAACTGGAAATCATTGCCACTCGGGCGAGTAAGGAGGATGCGTGGGAGGAGTTTAAGGTAATGTGTTAATGGTTTTTATTTAAAACTTAAATGTTAGTTTGTTATTAAAATGATATAATTAATAATGATTATACTCTTTTAGTTTTGTAATGTTATCATTATATGTTGTAGGGGAAATATTGTTGGGCGCCGGAAATCGACGAGGCGATGACTAGATTTGTTTTCGATAAGCAGGCTCACAAGCTATTTAAGGATCATATTGGTAACATATTTATCTATCCTTAATTAGTTTAATTAACAATGATTATACTCTTTTAATTTTATAATGTCATCATTATATGTTTACGAGATATTCATATTTTTTATAGGTAACACAAAGAAACAATGTTATACTAAGCGGCTCGAGGCGAAACAACAGCCCTTGACACCTTCTTGGATGACCTAGGAGGTGTTTCTTCAATTTTGCGAATATTGGGGGTCGGATGCGGCGAAGGCTATGGCAGAACAGGCTAAGGCAAATAGAGCAGGCTCCTCGGGGTCGGCGACGAAGCATACCATGGGGACGATCCCGGTCGGCGAGCATCACTACCGCATGGTATGTATGTTAGTTTAAATGTAGTAGTGTATGCATGCTTTTAAATAGGTTTATGTACGTATGTTAGCTGGGAGCCATGTTGATGCTATGAAATCCATGGTTTTAGTGTAAATGTAGTGTATGCATGCTTTTAAATCAGTTTAAATGTTGCATTTATACAATTTCAAAGTAATAATCTCGCTTATTTTATTTATAGGAAAGGGATCATGGTCCGAATGTCAGTTTTTTGGATGTTTACGCTAGCACACATGTTCGGACTCCTACAGCGCCCGATCAACCTCCGCAATGGGTTGACGATCGCTCTGCTAATGCCTTTGTAAGTAAACTATCATTAAATGACTTGATTTTGAATATGTAAATTTATTTATGTACATTACATTGTGTATATGATTATTATTGTTTGTTTTATTTTGACATAGTGCATATCAAGCCGCCGTTCTTCCCGAAGGAACGCCTCCCGGCCAGCCCATTCCCTTCGTGCATGATGTTTGGCGCTCGGTCACCTCTGAGGGACATCCAAAGATAGGAGACCGAGTGTTAGGGATGGGGGATTACGGGCGGCAATGCCCGTCGACGTCGACCGGCCGTCGGCCAAATGTTGTCCCGCCAATGTATCATGATCTGAGGGTCGACGATCTGCATGCTGAGTTGGATGAGGAGAGACGCGAGGCTGCAGAGGTTAGGGCAAAGCTTGCGGAGGCTTTGGCGGCTCAGGCGTAGATGCAGGAGGAGAATGATCGGTGTCATGCAGAGACTGATAAAAAATTGGCGATGTTGATGGCTCGTATAGACCAGGACCAGGGTAATTTTTAGTCTCCCCCCTAATTCCCCCCGAGTTGATTACGTACTATTTTAGACTTGTTTGTAATAACATTTGTCATATTTGGTACCCGCGGGAGCCCCCCTTCTCCCCCCTCCCCCACCCTTTCCCCTTCCCCCCCCTTTCCCCCCTCTCCCCTCCCAATTTGGTACGGTGATATTTAGTTTAGTTTGGTACGCTGATATTTGGTTTTTAGTTTTATAGTTTTAGTTTTATAAATTGAATTGTTATATCAGGTACAAAAAAATTTGGTTAATTGATATTTTAAATTATTTTTTTTTAATTTATTTCAGTATCAGCGACGGAAATTTCTGTCGCTGAAATTAATTTATTTTAATTAATTTTTATTCCAGCGACGAAAATTTCCGCCGCTATATCAATTAATTTTAATTTAATTTTTATTCCAGTGACGGAAATTTCCGCCGCTATATCATTTAATTTTAATTTAATTTTTTGATTTCAGCGGCGGAAATTTCCGTCGTTGGAATAAAAATTAATTAAAATAAATTAATATCAGCGACGGAAATTTTTCGTCGCTGAAATTAACTTATTTTAATTAATTTTTATTCCAACGACAGAAATTTCCGCCACTGAAATTAATTTAATTTAATTAATTTTTATTACAGCGACGGAAATTTCCGTCGCTGAAATGAAAATTTAATTAAATTAAATTGATTTAACGGCGGAAATTTCCGTCGCTGATGTCAGTAAATCACCGACGGAATTAATTCCGTCGGCAAAATCAAAATATACCGGCGGAATTTGAGCCGTTGGAGATCAGCGGCGGGACAATAGCGGCGGACCACCGACGGAATTTTTCCGTCGGTGTTTAATTTTAGCGATGGAAATTTGGCTTTAGCGACGGAAATTTCGGTCGCTAAAACCTGTTTTTCTGGTAGTGAATGACTCCTCCTCAAATGATGAGTATGACTCTGATGAGAAAGAGTTTAGGAGTGCCTTTCGTGAAATGACAAAGAAAATCCACTTTGATCAGCTTCGTATCCCTCAAACTGACTGGAAATCTCCAGTTAAGTTGTTTGTATGCCCTCTACAACCTTGCACAGGGCGTATGATACGTGAAAGGGACCAAACTGCAATGCTTCAACATGTTTTTGATTCTTGTAGCCCCTCTTCCTCTCTCTCCAATGTAGCCAAAGCTGAGCACAAGGCTTTGGCAAAATACCTTAAAGAGTATTTGGAGTTATTTGGATCTGTGGAAATTCCTTCTTGAAAGAAGGACAAGGTCAAGAAGAAGCCTTTAGACAAAGGTGATGGAAGATGTGGTGGAGTTTCAGGTGTCAAGCCTTGTGGTGGTTTTGGGAAGAAAAAAATGTAATTTAGTATTTCAAATGTCTTGTAGTTTTTTTATCCTTTTTTTTTCTATTTATATTTTTTTTAACTGTCTTGTACTTTTGTTTCCATTTAGTAATTTATTTTCTGTTATGTCTCACTTCAAAAAAGTAACACTGGTACTTCAAATAATAAACACTGGCACTTCAAATAAGTAACACTGGCACATATAAAAACAAACACTAGCATTTCAAAAAAGTAAAACTGATACTCCAAAATATTAACACTGACACTTATTAATATTAACACTGGTACATAGAATAACAAATACTGGCACATTCAAAAATCTAATACTGGCACGTTAAAAAACAAACACTGGCACATTTTTAAATATATATATTAAATTCTAGCACTGGTAATCCAAAATACTAACACTGACACATTTTTAAACATATAATAATGAAAACTGGCACTTCAAAAAAAGTAATATTGGTAATCCAAAATACTAACACTGGCACTTATTAATATTAACACTGGCACATTAACAATAACATAGTAAAAAAACAATCAATGAAACATTGGAAATAAAATATAAGTTACCTCTTCAATTGCTTTCGACATTGCAAAGTCTTGATCGGTGAAAATTGTTTTTGGTTCTTTTCCTCCCATTGATTTTACGAATTGTTTGAGAAGCCAAACAAATGTTTCTGTCTTTTCATTTGTTAAGAAAGCACAACCAAACATCACCGTGTTCCAATGGTTATTCACCCCAACTATTGGTGCACAAATCAGATTGTATTTATTTGTGTCATAAGTTGTATCAAACACAACAACATCCCCATAAAATTCATAATCCTCCTTCATCATACCATCTCTCCAAAACAAAGTAATGAGTCTACTTTCTTCCCCAAACTGTATTTTAAAGTAGAATCCTTCATCCTCAATTTGGCTTAGTCTATCAACTACAGTCTATGCATCGCCCATTTCTATTTTTTCCATTCTCAATCTCTGTACAAAATTAATATGATCTCTTCTTGTATGCCCAACATATTCCTCCCCACCAGCTATTTTTGCTAAAACATTATATCCACCAGTTGGCTTGATGCCAGCTTCTTCAAATTGCTCTATTATTTTACCTATAGCTTCTGATATTGATCTCTCACTACGCTTGAAGTGGTTCCATTATGTCCTTGTCATCTCATGGTTGTGTTCAGTTGCATGCCGTGCAACTACATATAAGTCTTCCTTATTTAATAACTTTACTCTCATAAGAGCTTGACAACATGTCCTTTTAGAAGGAGTTTTTTTCTCTTCATTTTCCTCTTTGGGTTTTCAATTCGTTCCAATGGAGATGGAATCTCTACTTCACCGACTTCTAATATAGCTGGAACATCAATTTCATTTCCTGTTCCTTTTGTGTATCCTTGGCATGAACACATAAAATACTTATCTATTGGCCTTGATGTTTTCTTCGAGACATGTGAGGTTGTGATCTTAACACTAAATCCCAATGCACTAGAATGATTCTTGTACAATTGATACAATTCTTCCCATGTCTTTGCTTTTATCCCCAGCAGAGATGAAGTAATATCAACATGGCTTGCTACAAATAAAAATAAAAAATTAGATTGGCAATAACATTGGAAAAACAGGTGCTGGCATATTATATTGGAAATACTGGCACTCCAAACAACACTCGCTGGCACTTCAAACAACAAAGTAACACTGACACTCCAAACAACACTCAATGGCACATATAATATCAAACACTGGCATATTAAAAAATTAATACTGGCACTCCAAACAACACTCACTGGCACTTTAATAACACTGAAGTTGTTGATACACTGAAGTTGCTGAAGCTACAAATAAGTAACACTGGCACTTCAATAACACTCACTGGTACTTCAAATAAGTAATATTGGAACTCCAAACAACGCTCACTGGCACTTCAAACAACAAAGTAACACTGACACTCCAAACAACACTCAATGGCACATATAACATCAAACACTGGCACTCCAAACAACACTCACTAGCACTTCAATAACACTGAAGTTGTTGATACACTGAAGTTGCTGAAGCTACAAATAAGTAACACTGGCACTTCAATAACACTCACTGGTACTTAAAATAAGTAATACTGGCACTCCAAACAACACTCACTGGCACTTCAAACAATAAAGTAAGACTGACATTCCAAACAACACTCACTGGAACATATTATAAAAAACACTGGCACATATGATAACAAACACTGTCACACTCACTGGTACATATTATAAAAAACATTGGGATTGGAAAGACAAGCAAAACCAATGTACTGGCATTATATAAAACAAACTCTGGCATTATATAAAAAAACACTGACATTATGAAATTGGCTTACCTGTATCATGATTATCATCAACTGCATGAGGAATTTGATCAATTACAGTTGCATTATCTGCAGTAATTCAATTATAATATTAACTAATCAATTTCGTGAGTGTACTGGCACTTCGAGTAATGAAGACTTCGAATAATTACCAATTTCATCTTCAAAATCACGTAAGCTCATCTTAACCTAATCAAAAATCGCTAGTGTTGAATGAAACAATTAGGAATGATTGAAAATATCTTGATTAATAGTCTATAATTGGCAGTGAATCATATATTATCACAATCGACTGAAATGGATATATTACCACAATCGACTGAAACGGAATGATTTTTGATTGAATTCTGCTTTAGCTCGATGAATTTCTCTGTTGCGGTGTCGTAACTGTGTGTGTTCGTTTGGATTTGAGTTGATAAAATGCGGTTCAATTTTGTTAGTGAACCGGTCTCTGGTTCAACACGCGTATCATAGGTTTAAACCGGGTCCAAAAACTAGTTTTTTCATAATGTTATGAAAAAACTAGTTTTTCATAAGAGCAAATCTACTCACAATAACAATTCAATTATTATTTTCTACCTCACTTTCTCCATCTTATCTCACAATACTGACAACATCTACTAAATTAACACTTTTTCTTAATTTTTATGCAAATAGTAAGTGTGTATTCTGTAATGTAGTGAGAGATCACTCTTCTATCATTAGATATGGGGATAATGCAGATTTCTAGTAGCTAGGATACATGATTCATGATACAAAATTTTACCAAATAATAAATTCAGGCAACAGTTACATTCATATCAATTATATTCATTACTGCAGCAGATATATTAAGTCCGGAATCAAAAGAAACTTATTGTAACCAAGAACTTCTGTTAGTAGTTTGCAAGTGCACATCGCAAAGTTGGTCACAATACTCTTTGAGATAACATTATTCAGTTCGCATTACTGTTATATGACTCATCCCACATATCTAGAGAGAATTCTGCAGTCTTGGTCTTTGGTACAACTAGTTCAAACTCGTCCTTTGTGGCTTTTTCGACAGTCGGGATGGCCTCATTGAGTTGCTCAAACTGTTTTACTAGCTCTGGTACTCCCTTGAGAGTATACTCACTTTTCATGATGGTAGTAGCCCCGGGCATATCGGGTAAGTCAAGAAACATCCTTCGGGATGGGGTTGGCTTTGGTTCCCCTGAACTTGCTAAGATTCTTCTGTAATTTCAACCAGCCTTCCTTGGGAGTGGTGTTTTTAACTTCGGCATTGTCCACCTGAGGGGTTCCCTTTACGAAGTAGTCAATCATGTCAAAACTAATAGGGCGAGGGTTAGGACTATCATAAGGGATCTTTTTTGCAACAACATTACTCCTCTTATGAGCAACTTCCTTTTCTTTCACAATTTCTTCTGAGGTTGGCTCATACCCTAGGCCGTGGCGAGTATTCCGTTCCTTCACCTCAATGACGTTGTGTGTCCCTTGTAGACGCTTTCCGAGACCCAAACCAGGCAGGTAGCTCATCTTTCTCATGGCCGGAGGAATCTTGTCCCGGGTGACAGTCAAATCCAAATTTCAAACTTGGGCCTTTGGAGATTCGACTGTGAAACCAGTTAGCATAAAGACATCTTCATCATGCTTGATCTCTATAATTGGTATTCCACCCATATTAGTGCCTTCAAGAGTAACTAGATCTCCATAAATGGTCGTTAGAGCCCCATCTGAAACCAACTTTACACACTGGTGAAGACTTGAAGCGACTCCGTTCACTTGGTGCAGCCAAGGTCTTCCCAAAAGAGCATTAAAGGTGATTGGGATGTCAATGACCTGTAATTCCATAGGTATCATCTTCTTGCCAAACCATAGATTCAAGGTAGCAGCCCCAAGTACTGTGTGAGACGTTGAGTCGTAGGCCTTCACAGTCAGGGAGGAAGGCTTCAGGTTTGTGGGCTTAATGCCAAGCAAACTCATGATCTTAGCTGGGAGGATGTTCATTCCTGACCCATTATCGACCAGGACTCGAGGGAGGCATCGTTCATCTAGCTAGACGGTGGTGAAGAGGGTTTCATTATGATCGGCTCCAAACTGGGGGAGATCGAGGTTGGTGAAGGTGATTATGTTTCCGTAATGGATGTTCCCAATCAATTGTATCACGTCATCAGGAGTGGCATCAATAGGAACCAATGTGCGGGCTAGACTTTCCTCCAGTTTCAACTTGTAGGGATAAGATAAGGTGAGTAAGGACCAAAGAGAAATGTTGGCTTGAGTTTGCTTCAGCTGAGTTAGTACATGATCTTCCTTTTTGGGGTCGGGAGTTTCAGTTGTCTTGGCATAAGGATTACGGTTCACCCTGGGTGCCTGATCTGCTGACTTCTTTTCTGACTTGGGGTTACCCAGGTAGACTTTCTCGGATCTGGTCAACATGTTCACTTCTATCTTTGGTTTATCGATTTCCTCTTTGCAGGACTCTTTCAAAGCTGCTAGGGTCAATGGAGGAGCTTGCTTGGCAACTGGCCACTGGCTCTGAATGATCTTGTTACAAGTTCCCCAAAGCTTGGAGATGGTGAGGGGCTGAGCTTGGGGATTGCGGGTGTTATTGGTTTCTGGCTGAGCAGCCTTCTGGATCGTCTCCCAAGTTACGGGTTTCTGAACCGGGGAAGGTTCTGTTGTTCCTTGAATGGCCCACAGGGCTAGGGCTTTTTCTGATTCATCTTCATCCTCGTAATCATGGTTTATATCATCCACGGCTTGTTTGAGCTTGCTCAAAGTTAGCATGCGGCAGGAATTATTGTCTCTAGGGCCTGGTGGCCTCTCCCCTTCTTCTCCAGCTTTATACAGCAGTATCGGCTGTCTTATTAATACTCGACACTAGAGATTATTATGGCATTCTGCACGAGGGAAGCATCAGGTATCATGCCGGTGTCCAGGAACTCTCTCATAGCTGTAATACATTCGGCAAAAGTGACTTCTTCCGTGGTGATCCTGACGAGGATTGTTACCTCGCCCCCGGGCGGGCTTGACCTGACAATGGTTACTTTCCCATTGGAGAATATGGGGGCCAATCTGCCTCTCTCTACCAGATTTTGAACTATCTATTTAGATAGGATGCTTGAGAATCTCTTCCTCAAATTATGGCAAGCAGTGATAAACTCCATAATATCTATATATTCAGCCCCGGGAAAATCTACGGCCTTCATATCCTCGGTCTCATTCTCGTTCTCTTTGTCTTCTCCGAAACCCATTCGCCTTTCTATATGCTTCAAGGCCCTGAAAGTACCTTTTGATCTAGCCAGACACTTCTAAAATTGGACAGCACCATCGTCTAAAAGGAGTTCATCTGGGTCAAAGCTCCTAGCTGGCTCTGTCTCCTCGAAACCTGCCAGAATTTCTTCAGTTTTCGGGCTATCAGGTATTTCAAGTAGTTCTTCCTTATCAGTTTCCATCTCATCATACACTTCTTCCCTTTCGCGCTAGCAGGTAAGGCAACCACAAGTGAAGTATTCACGGTGCTCGTTCTCACGGCCCAACATAGCAAAAGCAGCTCGTGACACCTGAGTCCAAATGAGGGGCACTCGGGGTTCGTTTCCGGATGCAGGGGCTACCAGGAATGTCATGTTTGTCTATAGGTAAGTAGACAACAAGAGTGGCTTCTAGATCAATAACCCTTTTGAGAGATTCCAGGCACTCGTTGTATTCGAGAGGTTCTGCAGTGACTATCAAGACTGTAATGCCGTCGATTCTTGGGGAGGAAGAAAGGGATTCAATGAAGTTTACAAACTCATCATCTGCTGGAGGCCCGAAGTTTCCTTTCTCGACCAAAGCTTCAATGAAATTTCTCCATTCGCCTACCAGTTCTTCATAGGGAACATCACGCTTCAGGATCTCAAATTCTTATTCTTCTTCAAATTGGCTAGGCCATTCTTCACCTTTCGGGTTTTCTTCTGCTGGTGCGTTCAAAGTTGGACAGTGACCGCAATCAAACTTTGAGAGGGCCTCATCATCCCTTTCAAATCTCTAACCTTTAACATCTTCAGACTTTTCATGATCAGTTTCCACCAATTCACCATTCGTACTTTCTGTTAGACCTTCATCGTCACTAGCTGACAACCATCCATTGCTTCTGGCATTCGTGATGTCATTCTCAACGTGGTCGTTCCAGACTGATTCTGGGTCCCGGGCCCTAGTCGATTCCTCGCTTTCGTCACTTTCAGTGGAGTCATCATCCCATGTTACGTGAAATTTGGCCAAGATAGAACGTTGATCACTGCTAACAGGGGAAGAGAGGTATGTGCAACCACAGAAATTATCATAGGCACCCAATGTTGCAGACGGAGATTGCGACCCAGCCTCTCCTCCTAGGAACTGCGAGGGAAGAGTGGGAGATAGCGGTACATACTTGACTCCCGGAAAGATATAGAGGCAATTTTCTTCATCTGATTCTTCACTTTCGCTGATGTCAGGACAATATTCAGCTTCTCCCAAAACCATCTTCCAGAACAGTACTAGTTCTAGGTGTGCCTCAGCCTCTCTACTAATATGCCCCAATATACATGCCTACCTGAAGCTCTTTTCCTCTATCTTCTTTGAGTGCTCTAGCCACCTTGTGTAAGTGGTTCTTTCATACTTTGATCTGAATAACCCCAATTCTTCATTATCATCTATCCCTTTCTCCGAGAAGTAGCGAGCTTCATACTCCCGCAGGAATCTGCTAGCATGGGCCCAGGGGGATTGGTTTTCTCATCGTTCTCGAAGCTGAGAGGGAACCCAAATTCATGATCATTGATAAATTAAGCATGGGCACTCGGAAGGTCCCATTCACTTTCCTAGATGGCTTCTCCAAGCATGTTTCCTGAATAGCATTCTCCATTATCTTGACACATTCTTTATAGGTCAACCTATTCTTGGTTACCTTGAAGATCACCATTTGGTCGGTATCGCTGTCCTATGGATTGGTCCGTATTATATTGATGAAGTCAGATTCTGTGGGAAGACCAGCTTTGCGGGAGTTAGCCACATATTCTATCGGGGTTCTCCATTCTTCCTCCATATCATCCAGCTTTGAGTTGAGCCTGATAACAATTATGCAACCCGAATCTTCACTATGAGGGGTGTCTTCCATATAATAAGTGTTAGCCCTAGTTATCACTGTCTTGCTCACTTGAGAGGGTTCCTGTTGTTGTTTATAGGGAATGGGTTGTTGACTGTATTAGGCCCTTCGGGTACCTCCAGCTTACCCTTCTCAACTAATCCCCGTATGACCCTCTTTAAGGTTATACAATCATCAGTAAAGTGCCCATGGTACTGGTGGAAAGCACAATGCTTGGACGTATCCAGGGGGCGTTGGGATCCTTAGGCTGATAGTTGTCCAAAGGACGAATCAGGCCCTCTTTGACCAATCCCCTAAAAACTTCACTCAAAGGCATCCCGAATTTACTAAACTTTATACTCTGAGGCTTGGGCACATCGCCTTTCCTTGGCATGAAAGGAGTGGTGTTGTTGCAGTCCTGACCCGCATAGTTAATTGCTTCCTTGCCTTTGGGCTAGGCAGGAGCGGGATTAGAGGTAGAGGCTCGGTACCAATAAGTAGGAGCAGAAGCTTGTTGTTGGTTGTAAGCCCTCTCAAATTTAGCTCCAGAACTGACCATGGCACGCATATTTGGATAGGGAAAGTAACTGAGGGACGTTCTCAAATGAGGTTTCAAGCATGACTGGAAAATATCCAACTGTTCCTCATCGGAAGGAGGAATTGCCATCTCGCTCAGCTTAAGGTTCCAGCGCTTGTAAAAGTCACCAATATTCTCGTCGAGACGTTGTACAGTTGTCTGCAAGTCTACCCGATTTGTTTCCCATTCCAGATTGGCTTTGTACTTCTCGGTGAAAGCGTTGGCGATCTGTTCCCAAGTAGCCCTAGACTCGGGCTTCAATTGGAAGAACCACTTTAGAGCACCCAACTTTAAGGAAAGACGGAAGTAGTCGGCCAACTGCTGATTTGTGCACCCTTTGGCTTTCATGGCTAGGGTGTAGTTATCCAAGTGGGTCTTGGGACATGCAGTTCCATCAAACAGTTCTAGATTGGGCATCACGAACTTGTGAGGTAGAGGCACAATGGAGTCGGGATCTGTGGGCCGGAGAGCAGCCTTCTTCCCTGTCAATTCGGCGATCTGCGCTTTCATTTCCTTCTGCAGTTCTATAAACCAAGCCAGATGAGAATCCAATGGCGGAGTCGAAGTGTTCAGGCCGGTGGCAGAGCTGGAGAAAGGATTTACCATAGGCGGCACACTGGTGGAAGGGATGGAAGTACATGGGGCATAAGTGTAAACCTGCCCTTGGCCTAAGTTGCCCTGGGAGTATAAGTAGGAGCCTAAGCATAAGGAGCAAACCCGACAGTGTGCTGCTGATTCCCAGTGGGCAAGGAGGGTGGAGGCAGACAGGAAGTGGCCGGGTAGCCCGAATTCCCGGGGCGAGACTCATAGTGAAACTTAAAGGTGGGTCGTGGCCCTTGGTTATTGAACTGCGGTAGTGTATAACCGGGAGGATACTATGGTCCTGGTGATTCAGATGAGACGGGGATGGAAACTTGTTGACCTGTAGGACCTTGAGAGAGGAACGGGTTCGGGGAGGCTTGTGAGGCACCGAGAGTTGTCTGACCTGTACTATTCTGAGGAGGGATACCCAACTACTTGTGATGAATGTGCATATCCGAAAATTTTTCCATTTTTGTTTGAAAAAATCAACGAAACGGAGTCGCCACGCCATTTTAATTTTGAGGGCCAAAACTTTGAAAAAAGCCCGAGATCAGAGATTTTAGGTTCGGAGGTCATGTTACACGCCGGGAAGGACGTTAGTGTGCACCCGGAATGCCTCGTAAAACGAGTCTTCCAAGCTGAAAATCATTTGTGTGTGTGGGTGTGTGTGTGTGTGTGTGGGCCAAAATACTTTAAAACTCAGAAAAGTAAAAATAGGGATATCTTTTCAAGACTTTAAACTGATCCCATGATTTTTTGGGAGATTTTTGGATTGAGATTTGGTACTCAAAAGACCTTTTGAAGTTGAGAGCCATTCTGCCAGAATGAAAGAAGGCAGTTGACCCTTGACTTTGAAATGGACTTAAAGGCTTCAAAACTTCAGAATCTGGGGAAAGTCCGAGAATGAAAGTTGCTCAAAACACCCTAAATAGGGTTTATGAAAAGGAACTTTCCATTTTGGAAGTAATTTGAGGGGTCAAAACCTTCTGGAAATCTCAGATGTGAAATCTGGATTTCCAGAAGCTGATGAACTGGCCTCTAAAAGAAAAATTGAAAAAAGGGGTTTTACTCACTCAAAAAATAAAATAAAAATATGTCTGGAAATCTCTGGATGTTGGCTACAAAAAGTGTTTTGTAGTCAACATCTAATTCTAAGTTTTACTGGGTCCAAAAAATAGGAAAATGGACTGAGGTCTCAGAACAATGCTACTGGACAGCAAGATGTTCTTGAGGGAAAATGTGATTTTTGGGGGATTTGCATCTATGTTCACCCCATTTTCATCCCTAGACTTGATACCACTACCTTTTGTTAAGTGGTTATCATATTCAAGTCATCCTTGGGGAATTTATGGGGTTGAAACATGTCCTTTGCAAAGGGAAAGGGGGTTTTGTAAAGATGAAACCAAGGAGAAAGAATTGACTAAAGATCTAAAATGTGGACCACTTGAGATGGTCATTCATGAAGATGAACTTCAAGATGACCATCTTAGGTCAAAACTCAAGTTAAACTAGACATAAAATAAGTCAAAGTAAGAAGAACAAGATGATCAAGAGATCAAAAGAGAATTTTAGGGTTTTGAGAAGGAGGGCTTTACCAATGGTGACACCCTATCTTCCTAGGCTTGGAATTTGACTTGAGGAGTATCAAGATTTGGTGTTTGGCTTGAGGAGTATCAAGGTTTGGTGTGTTTGGTATTTGATTGGGAAAGATTCAAGAGAAAATGGTGGCAATCTAAGGATTCCCACTGTTTTCTCTCTATATTTCGCCAGAACTTCGTTGCTGTGAGTAAGTTGTGTTGTGTAAACTGAGAGAGGAGGGTTCAATTTATAGGCCCTCTGAAATTACATACATGTCCGCGCGGAGGTCCCTGTAAAACGTGCCTGGTGCATTAAATGCTGCTCCAGGCTTTGAACAGGAAGAATATTTTTCAAAATATCAGCAGAAATTGTTTTTCAACTTGCTGTTTCGGGATTTTCTTAATTCTTTTGCTTTTTTGGATTCCTTTTTTGGTTTAACTTTAAATGGCAAACCCTAACCTACTCTTGCTTGGTTAGGAAGGTTAGAGATTGTTAGAAATGTTAGAAATGTTAAAACTTTCGTTAACTTTCTAACGAAAAAACTACCAACTCAAATTGGAGCACTTACAGTAGCCCCTCGGCGACGGTGTTTTCGAAGGAAGCGGGGTCGTCGATAAGAGTAAGGCTCCACATTTGATAGGATGATTAAGTGATCGAGTGGCTGAACCTAATGATAGGCTACCTACGTATCCCGAGTGGGAATCAAGCCGGCCGTAGTTCGAAATCTACTCGAGATTTCGTTGGCTTTTGGGATTCCGTTAGCTTCGCTGGGGATTTCGTTAGCCTTGCTGGGGAAAAGCAGACGTATTCGTCGGGGAAATCGGTCTTACGTTTTACTGCCGTGAATGATTTTGATGAAAGATACGGGATCCGTTATCTTTCTCGGGGCACTCGGTCTTACGTTTAACTGCCGGGAATGATTTTGATGAAAGATACGGGATCTCGTTATCTTTCTCGGGGCACTTGAACCTACGTTTAAGCTGAGGGAATTTCTTTTGAGAGGGTATGAACCTAAATGGGAACTTAGTTCAGGAGTATGAACCTAAGTTGAGGTTCGGTTCAGGAGTATGAACCTAAATGGGAACTTAGTTCAGGAGTATGAACCTAAGTTGAGGTTCGGTTCAGGAGTATGAACCTAAATGGGAACTTAGTTCAGGAGTATGAACCTAAGTTGAGATTTGGTTCAGGAGTATGAACCTAAATGGGAACTTAGTTCAGGAGTATGAACCTAAGTTGAGGTTCGGTTCAGGAGTATGAACCTAAATGGAGACTTAGTTCAGGAGTATGAACCTAAGTTGAGATTTGGTTCAGGAGTATGAACCTAAATGGGAACTTAGTTCAGGAGTATGAACCTAAGTTGAGGTCTTGTTCAGGAGTATGAACCTAAATGGAGACTTAGTTCAGGAGTATGAACCTAAGTTGAGATTTGGTTCAGGAGTATGAACCTAAATGGGAACTTAGTTCAGGAGTATGAACCTAAGTTGAGGTCTGTAGTTCAGAGTATGAACCTAAATGGAGACTTAGTTCATGAGTATGATTGCTGAGTGCCTCCGGATTGAGCGTCAGGAGTATGAACCTAAATGGGAACTTAGTTCAGGGAGTATGAACCTAAATGGGAACTTAGTTCAAGGGGAGTATGAACCTAAGTTGAGGTTCGGTACGATGGAGGCTATTTGAAGGTGTTCTTCTTTGGGGAAGACTCGGGCTTACGAGAACCATCGGGAAGAAAGGTGATCAATGTCGGTCAAGTGGATGGACCAAGGATTGGTATGTCTGGGGTCACAGAGGATTGACTATTTTAGGGAAGTCGTCCTAGAGATTGACTATATTTAGGAGTCACCCAGGGATTGACTATTTTAGGGAAGTCGCCTATGATCTGACTATTTTTGGGAAGTCGCCCTGGTTTGACTATTTTGGGAAGTCGCCCTATGGTTTGACTATTTTTGGGAAGCCGCCTGTGGTTTGACTATTTTTGGGAAGTCGCCCTATGGTTTGACTATTTTTGGGAAGTCGCCCTATGGTTTGACTGTTTTGGGGAAGTCGCCCTATGATTTGATTATTTTGGGAAGTCACCCTATGATCCGACTATTTTTGGGAAGTCGCCCTATGGTTTGACTATTTTTGGGAAGTCTCCCTATGATCCGACTATTTTGGGGAAGTCGCCCTACATGATCCGACTATTTTTGGGAAGTCGCCCGTGGTTTGACTATTTTTGGGAAGTCGCCATGGTTTGACTGTTTTGGGAAGTCGCCCTATGATCTCGACTATTTTTGGGAAGTCGCCTATGATCTCGACTATTTTTGGGAAGTCGCCCTGTGGTTTGACTATTTTTGGGAAGTCGCCCTATGGTTTGGCCGTTTTGGGGAAGTTGCCCTATGATCCGACTATTTTTTGGGAAAGCCGCTCCTATGGTTTGACTATTTTTGGGAAGTCACCCTATGATCCGACTATTTTTGGGAAGTCGCCCATGGTTAGGCTGTTTTGGGAAGTCACCCTAGGTTTTGGCTGTTTTGGGGAAGTCGCCCTATGATCGATGATAATGTTCTTTTAGAAAAGTAGTTGACTAAGATATGCTTTCATACCCGCCTGTGTTTACATGTAGTCAGGAAGGACCGAGGCTACTACTGATGTTGATGAAGAGTTGTTAAGGATGCTTTGTTCGTGGGGACAGTTTCTGCCTGACGATTTGCTGTCTTTGGAAGCATTTTGACCTGAAGGAGGAGTTTGGTTGAGTCTGCATCTTGCTGGTGATCGTCAACCTTGTAGAGGTGGTTGAGCTTGTATTCACATTGGGACTTCTTGCTTTTGAGAACTTGGTGTCTCTGACCGCATTGTATTGGAGAGCTTGGCGTCTCTGACCTTCTTGCCTTGGAGAACTTGGCGTCTCTGACCGATTTGTATTTGAGAACTTGGCGTCCCTGACCAATTTGTATTGGAGAACTTGGCGTCTCTGACCGATTTGTATGTGAGAACTTGGCGTCTAGACCGCTGGCATTTGATTTGCATTTGAGAACTTGGCGTCCCTGAACTATATTTGAGAACTGCGTCTGACCAAATTGTATTTGAGAACTTGGCATCTCTGACCAACTGGCATTTGATTTGCATTTGAGAACTTGGCGTCTCTGACCAACTGGCATTTGATTTGCATTTGAGAACTTGGCGTCCCTGACCGATTTGCATTTTGAGAACTTGGCGTCCCTGACCGACTTGTATTCGAGAACTTGGCGTCTAACCGAATTGTAGACAGCTGGAGGTGGTCTTCATTGAGCTGTTTTCATCCATTTGTGGACATTGGAAGGTCGTCTTTAGCAAGTTGCGGCGCCGAGCTTGTCTTTGCCGCTGTAGATGTTGGAGGGCGTCTTCATTCATTGGAGGTCGTCTTTGGTGAAGATCATCCTTGCCGAAAAAAGGGGGATTTGATTTCACGTTTGAATTCCTGCATTCGTTAGTGAAGAGGAAGATGCATATATGGCATTCATGATGACAGATGCATGCATGGAACCAAAAATGATTATGGGATGATGCATTTACTTGCTTTCGAAGATGCACTTAGCCTAAGCTTAAGCGGCAGAAAATTATGATTTATGATCTTCGATGATTTAGGATTATTCCTATTGACTCAAGTTTTGTGCATGCTACATGAGCCCTTGGGAGATTTTTAGTGGGGATGCGTGGGTATGGAGGCTGCTTGAAGACAGATTTTGATCAAGTGGGGGATGAGAACCCTTGATCGCGATTTAAACAGCGGTTGTTGGTGAGGTTTTGTCAGCAATATCACATGGACCTCAATCTTGATGAGATTGGATTCGGATCCGGGTCTTGATTGAAACTTTCCCTCTCATTCTTGGTCATTTGAAGCTGATGCCTGGCGGACTTTAGGCCAACGTTGATACGAGTGAAGCTTCTTTCATTTGGATGAGGTTTGTGACCTTGGCAGAAACCTTGTCGGAGGATGATTTGATGGAATTGCTAATGCGGGAGAAACCTGATCTTGAATTCCGATGCTACGGGAAGGCTGCCGTGTACCAAGTTACTGAGGCTGAAATTCTTTCTTGCGAACTTGATAAAATTCGGGTCCAAAAGACCATCTTGACAAAGCCCCCGGATCCTGAGTAGGCAAAGTCCAGATTTTGAAGAAGCGATTTGGCGAGTCTATCTCGTGGTGAAGAACCCCGCGTGGACCCAAAGATGACTATGTAAGCCCCGGCTTGAAGAGGCTACAGGAGAACACGGGAGAACCGCTTAGCAAGCCCCGGCATGAAGAAATTCAGAGTAGTCTTACGGAGGGGGAACCCATCTTTTCAGACCTTAGTCGACGATTCTTGGACGAGAGCTCAGAAATGTTTACGTGCAGGGGTATATCTTTTGAAAGATGGGAATGTCTCCCGAATTTGTGTATGACACTCTCGCTTTGGTTTGACTCTTTTGAGAGAGTATAAGCATCACAAGGTGTGGAAAAGTGTATGGAAGCCCCTCTACGGAAAGACAGTGTTTGGCTCTATTTCCCTATGATGGAGAGAAAGAAGACTTGTCGAGACACTTGAAAACTTGTCTTATTCATGATGATCACAAGGCTGCTTAAAACCCTTTGTTAATGTTCGGGTTATTCAATCCCTAAATCTGATATGAACAAATATTTTGATTAATCACAAGGAGAAAACCAACTGATATCGAAAATCAAGCTTGGAAGGGCGGAAAGTGTATAGGGACTATCCTTGATGAGACCGGATTTTTTTTTTTTTGAGATTTGTTTGTGATTTCGACCGGACCATTTCAGTTGCCTACGTTCCCTCCATTATGAAGAGCTTCAGGTCACGTAGTTCGGGCCTATCCCGAATGAAAAGAGAATGGAGGTTGAAATTAGAGGGTCTGAGGACCTTTGGGGATTTTGAGGATTTGGAGGATTGAATAACATATCCCCTTAGAGTGTCCATGAAAGACACGGATGCGAAGCCCCGGTGGGACATCCACGGCAAGTGTTTGTGAGGAGAAATGAAATATGCTCACATGAAGGGAAGGGTTGAATTTGCACAATCTTTGATTGGTAATTTTGAACCAAAATGGATTAGATTCCAATTTAAGCAAGCAATGAAGCATTAATTTGATGCCTGACATCGAGGATATTAGAATGAAACTGCTATCCGGTAGGGGCTGTAGTTGGGTTTCAGGGCTCGATCGGCTATCGGGTGATTTGGGAGATTATGACCTCTTGAGATGAGAGGTCGGCTAGGCCTTTCTATGGTGAACCTCTAAAGATGAGAGGTTGGCTCGCGGGGATGTGTTTGGGAAATCTATGGCGAGGAAGATTGATTGCCTTCAAGAATGAGAGGTCAGATTTTGACTTGGCCAAGGGCAAGGGTAATGGTGATGGGAGTATCCTCTAAAATTGAGAGGATGGCTTGGGATTGGTTTAAGGTAATGATAAGAGGAAGTACCGGAGCTGCTGACAACTTTTGCGATCTTGCGAGAATTCAAGCTCCTTTTTGATCATTGGAGAGCTTCTTGAGATGTCGGGGACTTTTGAGTTCTTCTTCTTTTTTTTTTGGAAGGCTTCCTGAGGAGCTTGGAATTATATCCGAGATTGTGAGGATTTTAAAATCCTTCTTTTTTTTTTTTTTGTTTTTTTGTTTTTTTTTTTGTTTTTTTTTTTGTTTTTTTTTGTTTTTTTTTTTTGACTTGGAAAGCTTCCTGAGGAGTTGAGGATTATCTTTGTCCTTCCTTCATGGCTTGAGATAATTTGCGCATCGCCGATTCTCGAAGCTAACTTCTCGGGCTCGCTTGGACTTTCTCTCAGTATGGAGCAAAAATGATGGCTAAACCGGGTTTCAAAACACGCCGATCTTGAAATGAGAGGGTAGTGTTTAGTAAGGGTGAGGTAATGGCTTTCCTATGGGTGAAAGGTTTCAACCGCAATCCCTACTGGATGACCTAAACGAGATTAAGTCTTCATTGCTTGCTTAAGCTTTATATGAGAAAAGATCCATGCAAATTCATCGAGCAACGAGATGATGATGATGAAAGGGATGTGAGCATATGAGATGCAAGATGGGGAGTTGGTAAGCCCCAATTTGGGAAGGATATCAATTGATTTTCTCACTCCGATTAGTTTAAATATTAATCATTTTCGAAGAATTAGTGGTTGAGCAGCACAAGTGATCATTTTGGATAAAACCATTTCAATTAAGTGTAACGTGGGTGCGCAAGTGATGTCTCGAGTCTAGCAAGAAAAGAAAAAAGACTTATATTAAAAATT
Source organism: Adenophora triphylla var. japonica (assembly GCA_022495995.1). NCBI lineage: Eukaryota > Viridiplantae > Streptophyta > Magnoliopsida > Asterales > Campanulaceae > Adenophora > Adenophora triphylla. The sequence goes on along the minus strand of JAFEMH010004531.1, from coordinate 4,629 downwards.
AGACACTTAACCACTATGTCCAAAATGGACTACAACGACAAATGTCCAGGAAGGACTTAGGTGAAAGAAAAGTACTAGAACCTACGAAGGTTGACTCAAAAGACTATTTTAAAGATAGGTAGCCCCCGGTCTAGCCGCTCTTGCTTTGTTGAACCATGCATCTATTCTTCGACCGGAGAACGGGAGCTATTGCGAGACCTTTCCATCGGGATTTCCTTGGCAACTTTTTGCTCAATCCAACCATCTTCATTGCCTGCGATGGCTGGTTCATTGACCTTGCAAAGGGACGGTCAAACTCCATTGTGCCCACAAGGCTTGAACCACCAAACTCGATCATGTTGACACTCGTGTTGTTAGGGAGCGGGTTATTGATAGTATTAGGTCCTTCAGGCATCTCTAACCTCCCTTGCTCAATCAACCCTTGGATGGCCTTTTTCGGGGACGCAATCATCCGTCAGGTGCCCCATGGTGTGATGAAAGGCACAATGCTTGGAGGTATCCAAAGGAGCGTTGGGGTTTCTAGGCTGATAATTTTCCAAAGGTAGGAGCAAACCTTCTCTCACCAAACCTCTGAAGATATCACTCAAAGGCATCCCAAAGTTTCTCAAGTCTTGGAAGCTGGGATCTGGATGCATCAGGCTTCTTGGGAACAAAGGAAGTGGCATTGTTCGGTCATGTCCGCGTAGCGGATCGCCTCTTTGCCTTTAGCGAAAGTGAGAGTAGTTTTGGAGGGAGGAGCCCGATATCCGTGGCGCAGTGCAGCGGTACGGGCTGGTTATAAGCCTTTTCAAACTTAGCCCCGGAATTAACCATTGCACGCAAGTCGGCGTAGGGAAGTGGGTGAGGAAGCTCTCAAATGCGGCTTCAAGCATGATGAAAGATGTCTAAGCTGCTCCTCGTCGAGGGAGGAAATGGCCATTTCACTGAGCTTTAAGTTCCATCTCTTATAGAAATCCCCAATATTCTCATTAGGGCGTGCATCGTTGTTTGCAGGGTCAACTCTGTTTGTCTCCCACTCCAAGTTGGCTTTATACTTATCTCTGAAAGTCCTGGTAATTTATTCCCAAGTAGCCCTAGCTTCAGCTGCAATGGGAAAAACCATTTCAAAGCCCCTGACTTCAAAGAGAGACTAAAGTAATCGGCCATTCTGGTTTGTGCATCCCTTAGCCTTCATTGCCAAAGTATAGGTGTCCAAGTGAGTTTTAGGGCATGCACTCCCGTCAAACAATCCAGAGTGGGCATCACAAACTTGTGAGGCGGGAGACAGTCGAGTCGGGATCTGTAGGCCGAAGAGCGGTGTTCTTTGGCGGTCAATTCAGCAATCTGTGCTTTCATTTCCTTGTGTTGCTCCATAAACCAAGCCAATTGGGGATCCAAAGGCGGAGCGGGAATTCCTAGCTGATATTTGAGCTAGGAAGAGGACTAGGCTGGTGGTGCATTGGTGGAAGGAATGCCATGTCCGGACGTAGGTGAAAACACGTCCTCGGCCCAAATTACCTCAGGGAGCATGTAGGATCTTGAAGAGCTGGGCGGCACCAGCGAAGTGGTAGAACCCGCCGTATCATTGCTGGCTTTCAATGGCAAAGAGGATGGAGGCGAGTCTGATGTAGCCATATGGCAACTGGATTTTCAGAGTGAGAGACCCATGGTAGGCTTCGAAGATGCGGGCCGCGTCCTGGTTGTTGAATTGCATGGTGGTATGGCGAGGATGTAGTAACCGAGAGGATACTGCGGTCCTGGTGATTCTGGATGACACCGGGATGGAGGCTTGCAACCCATAGAAGTCTGAAGTGAGAATGAGATTTGTGCTGTGAGGAACAAATAACAGAGCTGGTCTGTTTGAGGAGCGGGGCTCCTGACTCTCGCCTTAAACCAAGTTGTGGCGTGGCATTCCGAATTGACTATTCTGTCGCGCGAAGGTCCTGGATTGATCGGTTCCGAACCGAGGCGGAATCCCGATTTCCGTGGCATTCCGATGATAGCCCCAACCATCGAGAAGACATTCCGTACCGATTTTCGCCTCCCACCTGTGATTCTGCTTCACCGTCAAGGCTGCATGGATCCTAAGGTTCGCGGTTGGGAGCCGGTCACCCGAAAATCGGCGAGCATAATTCAATAGTGAGGTGAATCACATAAGGAGGTGGGTGAAGTGGCAGATCCTGGTGTAGTCGTGGCGACCGAGATAAGATTGGGGCTTGCATCCTCTTTCTCTCCCCACAAATGAAGGGCGTGCTATTCGGATTGAGGCCGGCGCTGGCCAAACAAGTGACTCTTAATAGCCTCCATAAGGCCGTTCAGCTGTAAGCTTGCCTCGTCATAGCAACCTCATCTCGTTCGCTAATCTGATTCCACTCTGTTGCTTCCAGTTCCTGAGGGGTCCCGGGAGGCGGAGGTGACAAGTTATTGCCATCATTACCGGCTGATTGCGGACATTCTCAAACCCGGAGCTCCACAACAAACGTTAAGGCGATGATGCGCTTGACTCTTCCCAGCTGCATCAAACGGTGACCCGGTGCCGCTCAAATCAAGCTTTGTATGAAGGCATGAGGGGAAAGGACACGAAGGTTCCAGATGTCCGGGAAATCTGGAAAGTAAGAGGTAGGTAAGTTTGGGCTTTAGTGCTCATGCAACACAGCGATTATTTGCTCACGTTTACTTAAACACACGTTTATTAACCTAATTCCAAGTTGGAAAAGATTGCTCTTCTTTTTTTCGCAAACTACTCTGGATCCTGGAGTCAGTGGGCCCCGTCACTACGTCTATAAGCCCCCTCGTATTCCACTCCGTATTTCGACCTCCAGGGATGGACGGCCCGCGGGCGAGGGTCCTATAGGGCAAGCGGGTCCCACCGAGCCGAAAGAAAAGCGATTCCTAAAAGTCCTGGCGGGTAATCGAGTCTTAACGAGAGCATTCGATGGGAATTACTTGACAAAGGACCCGACGTCAAAAGTCAAAATCATGTCCGAGGACTCGACGAAGAAGTCAGCATGATTCTGGGACTGATAAATGTCCACGATTGGGATCTTGACTTGTCGTCAGTTAGGGCCGTAATTAGGCATGGAATAATCATTAATCCTCTGATGATTCAACCTCAAAGTAGTCAATGCCGGGAGTCGGTTGTATAATTTGTGCAGCCCGAGGCCGAAGTCAAGGCGCCTAGTCAATATCTTGGTCCAAAAGTACCGCAGCGGAAAACCGGCAGGTAACTTCGACTGATAAGGGTCCCCGAAAGATATTGTAGCTCGGTATGCCGACAAAGGCTTGAAACGGAAAGGTCTATACACGGAAGGGGGCATGATACGTACCAGACTAAAACCAACCGGGTCTCTGGACAAAAGTGTGTCACTGACAAGTGTACGGTCGACACCGAAATTGCCCGGATCCGAGAGCGGCGCAATCAGCGCCCCGGCATCCGGCCATCTTTCAAGCGCTGGAAGCGATGTGTATCGCCGTTTTGTTTTGTAGAGTCGCCACGCCCGTTTTTATTAAGCCCGAAAACATTGAAAAAGCATGCATCGCTAAAGATAATTTTAAATCAAGCTGCTTTATGTGATGAGATTTTTTTGAAGCCCTGAAGGTCGAGATGACTCCCCAGAAGAGAATATTAGAATATTAGAGCTCACTCCGAGTAAGCCTCGTAAAAGCGAGTCTTCTCGGATACCCCTAATATCCTTTAAATGTTGTGTGTGTGTGTGTGTGCTTTTTTAAAAATGCATATCTTGCTCGGATGTCTCACATTGTATGCTATGTATGAAAATGTATTGAAATAGTAATGGAAGGAAGCCTTACCAATGTCTGGGTTCACGCTTCATCTTCCGCCTGGGAATCATGTTTGAGGTCTGAGTAGCAACCAGATGCGGGGGATCGGGATTGCTTGCGGGAGATGGCCGGTTGTCTAGGCTGACAGAGTTTCCGCGCGAGTTGAGGTGTCCAGCAGCTGATCAAGGGCGGTGGTTCTGGCGTGCGTGGGGAATCGTTTCGGGATCACTCGCGGGAGCTCAGAGGTTCTGGCATGCATGCTGCGCGATGGCGAGTCACTCGGGCGAGTTTCGGCGTGGTTTGGGATCATTACGGTTTGACTCGGAAGTGAGCCGGGACAATCGATGAGATCCAGCAGGCAAGGCCTCGGAAAGGTACCACGAGGGCCTCAGAGATACCTCGAGCTGCCTCTAAAGGGCCAGCGACGGGAGCCCTCGGGAGCGCTCGGGAGGCTTCGGAAGACCAGGCAAGGGAGAGCTCTAAGGCCTAGAAGGATCAGAAAGGGCCGGGAGTGCCTCGAGAGGATTCTGTAGAAGGAGCCGAAGGCTAAGGGAGGAAGAGAGAAGAGGAGGTGTGAAAAATGAGTGGAGGAGGGACCCTCTGTAGTGTGCTGGGAAGACTCAGAGGCAGGTAGAGACACTGTTAGTAATTATAGATTTCAGGGATAGAGGGAATGCAATATTGACTGCAAGGGACTTCCTCGGTAATGGTGGTAGAAAGTGGTGAGCCTTTTGGTATGTCTGAGCTTTACTGCTCTTATAAATGTGATGGCAAGCTCATCTTCATCAGAGCTTTCAGGTACATGTACTGGGGACGCATCTCAAACCAAGGGAATTGGTATGAAAGGAGTTATGACCTCGGAAGTTTGCA